>JAVLVB010000449.1:332408-353899 GCA_032876305.1 Orestias chungarensis | reverse complement strand
AAAAAAAAAACAACAACAAATAACTGTTGTATATTCATATTTAAATGTGCTCACCACAAAACATTTTACTTTCTAAATTTAAGAACAAATGAGGCAATTCTGCTGGCTCTTTACGAGGCGGTCCACCTGAACAGAAACTTCATCACGGTGTTGGCGCAGGTGAGATAAAATTAGGATGTTTTCGATATGAAAGCTTCCTCTTTTTGTATCTCTTTATGTTATGATTGAAAAATGTTTTTTATCTGTTGTCTCCTTAATTAAAACTGATGTGACACATGTTCATGCACCTCGATTTAGATGTAACATCGCCGTCAGCACTAATATGACTTGCATAAACTAATATATTCATAATTTAAATGCTAAATAGTTTAAGAAAAAGCTAAAGGTTTTTATTTTGTAGTTTCTTTAGTGGTTTTTCCAGTGAACTCTCATTATTTGTTCATTGCTTTGTAAAATGTTCCCTCAGCTCTGAATAGCTCCAGGCTTAATTAATTGCACAAGGTTCCAATTTACAAATAGAGTATTTCTTCATTTTTGTTTTGTTTTTAATCCCATTGATAGATTGTCTATGTGTGTGGCACGATATTTATATAGAATCTGAAATTTTTCAAGAATTTCAGCTCCGTATTCTTCTCAGTAATACATCTGACTTCTGTCTTTGTTGTTTTAATTCAAGCTGTAACATTATTGGGCACTTATAACCAAGCCTGCTTTCCATATTGAACCTTCATGTGTTTGTGGTCTGTTAACAGAGCCATCCTGAGATTGACATTACAGCAACACCCACCCCACCCACCCCAACTACACCGACCACACCGCTCGGCACGACGCCACCCTCCCTCGATGGTGAGCGACTCACATTTACGTATATAATGACAATAAGTCTTATAATGTTTCTGTTTGGAAAACTCGAACCATTTCTTCTTGCCGTCGCACTCAGCAACAGTAAAAAAAAAAGTTTTTCTTTTTTTTAACTATTTTTGATTATTTCTGTGCTTCATGTTTGGTTTTTAACATCTATTCTGTTTCTATTGAGAATTACATTCTATTTAAAGTACCAGTCTTTTCACTTCTATTGAACCTTTTTATTACCTCTTAGAAAGTTGCTGACTAGACCTCTATGTGTCACATGCGCTTTATAATGTGTTATACCATATAAAATGATTTATGAACCAAAAATAGTGAAGTAAAAACCGGATTATTACATAATACGGTTAATTTTTTGGGGAAAAGATTGCAAGGCTGTCAGTACAGGTTTTGTTGAGGTCATGTCTTACAGCTAACGTGTTTAAAAGCAGGTCATTTCCGATGAATATGTGCTCTTAACGTTAAAAGGGGTTCCTTTCTCTACCCGTCTTGCCCTCCATTACTGCTTTACCAGAGAGCTTTTCTATTGATAAAATATTTAAATGTAGCTTCACTCACAGATGTGTCTGCCACACGCGCCTTTCATGCTGTTTCAAGGCAGCTTCTACTTAATCCAGACTCATACGTGTTGGTAATCATACAACCTGAAAAGCCCGTACTTTTTTCCCAACTCTGGACCTCCGGTAGGCTAAGAATTGGTGTTTGTTTGGGTAGAGAAGGGAGAAGCCAATTTTTGAAAAGAAAACTGTATGAACGTTCAGATTGCTGCCTGGAACCCCTTTAATGTAGTACAGCTTCAATAACTGGACTTAGGTTTTCCTTTTTATCAATTTTAATTAGAAGTTTAATTTGTATTCTTATGTTGCAGTGATGAACAACCCAGAACTGCCCTTGGATCCCAACCTGCAGACCAGCAACCTTCTCATTACCTTCCTCAAGTATGCCTCTATCGTAATGCAGGATACGAAAGGTAAACGAAAAAAAACAAAATAAATAAATTATTGTTTTTTTTGTTCCTCTAAATATCTTGACTGTATCTTTTTTTTACATAGTCTTACCCGGGTTCAAACATCGGGTGACATCGGGTGTTGTAGACTGAATTATTGCGGTCGACCAGGTCAATTTAAACAGTAATGTCTGAATTCAAAACAAGAGTTCACCTTGTTTGGAGTCAAAAACAATTTAAACGAAGCTCAGAGATGTCCTATATAACATCATTTATAAAGGATTTGTGTTGTTACAAGAAAGGTTGTGCACTTTTCTTTTTATAGTCTTACTAATAATGTTTTCAATGTTAGTTATGTAGGTGCACGTAGTGATTATAAGGTTAGCTTAGCATTAGAGATAATAATGTTCATAATATTATAGTAGTTCTGCAGTAGTAGTACAGGTAGCTTAGAAAACGTGAATATTCTTAATAACTTGAATATATTCTATTACCTATTTTTTGACCATTAAGTTTCATGTTTGTTTGGAGTCATTAAAAATTTCATAAAATTCAATAGGGTTTAAAAACATACAATTTCAACCCTAATGTAATTTGCAATATACTGGTTATGGCTTTACGGATAAGGAAAAGCCAAAATTCAATGTCTTTGAAAATTACCCTACTGATAAATAAATAAAAAGTTATATACAAAAATGTAATTAGTTTTAAAAGCATTTTAATTCCTATGCCCTTAAAGCTTGTCTGTAGCTCATTTTACATCGGTTATGCATTAATGTGGCTTGGCATTAAGTACCTGTCTGAAAAAATACAGAAGATTACTGCCATCTATCAGTCTGCAAATGAAGCAGTCAAACCTGGTTGTATTAAAAAGCTCTAACTTATGTCAGAATGTTGCCTTAAAAAGCAGTTTTCCATCTGCTGAAGACAAAAACATCTTCAAACACACAGTAGAGGAGTAAAGACCAGACTATATTTAAAACTCTTATGTGGTAAAAAATCTCCTTTCTGTCATTAGAATATTTACCATGTGCTTGGAAATGAACCAAATTAGGATATTATGCTTTTGTGTTTTCAGTGCAGCCAGAGGTCATGTGTGAATGCAACCCAGTTGTCAGGATACAGCAGTATTCCCAATTAGTGTCTGCAGAAGTGCTTACTAGCAGCTTTGGCAGCTTTTTCTTTTCTCCTACGATTGGTAAACTTTCTGCTCTGATTCCTTCAGATTATAATGTAGGAGTGGGGAAAACCACTGAAATTTTAGACACACCCGGAGCGCCTCAATCAAATATATCTAACGAAACATCTTGTTTGTTGTCGTTTTAAATGTATTTTGTAATGTTTTTTAAGAGATGTTTGTTTATTCACAGACGAGCATCGACTCAACAGTGCCAGACTCTGCCTGATCATCCTCACGTGCATCGCTGAGGTGGGAGCCTCCTGTCCGTTGTAACGTCTACATTTGTCCAAATTTTCCAGCAGACTGAAAGCTTCTGTTTTTTTTTTGTTTGCTTTGTCCCAGGACCAGTATGCTGATGCCTTTCTTCATGATGACAATATAAACTTTAGAGTCAGCCTCCACAGAATGGTACGTTTGTGGATGTTGGGGAAGCGGTTTAAAGCTAAGGGTGCGAGTAATTACGGTGGGGAGTCTCAGCCGATTTCCAAGTCTTTTTACGTATACAGTGGATTGTTGTGGATTTTCTTCAGTAATCTAAAAAACAAACAAAAAAAAACTGTAAAATGTACTTTTATGTAAAGTTTTAGAATCACCTTTTTAATCCTGTTGTATAGGTTTTGATGTTGGATGTAATGAATCAAAGTGTTTAAATAATTTGAAATATGTTTTCTTTTTTTTTTCAGCCAATGAGACACCGGAAGAAAACGCCGGGTAAAAACGTCCCTTCACGTCCGCTGGTTTGTGCTGTTTTAGGTAATCAAACTTTCTTTGTATACATTGTCCAACCATAACTTTCTATTAATTTGAAAACATTATTTTTATAACTCAAAACACAGGTTTTGCTGTAAAAGATTAACTGATATAGATAAAAAAATTAAAAAAAACATTTTTCACCACCTTATAAATTTGACTAGCTTTGTTATGTTTTCCTCAACATTTGCACGCTTTGTATATTAAGTCCCTGTTTAAATAAATTTAGCCCCATTTCTCATTGTTTTCATTCATGCATGCTCCTGAAGCTCTGATGTTTTCTTCAAAAGACTGTTTTTCTTGTACTCTGAATCCATTTAGGTAACAAGCTGCACATCTGCCTAGAATAAACTCCTGAACATTTTATGTTTTAGGTTAAATTACATTATGTCTGTTTAACATTATGTCTATTTTTATCTGCGTTTGTTTCCCTGTACGCAGATCTTATGGTGGAGTTTGTCATCACTCATATGATGAAGGATTTCCCCATGGATCTATACTTGTAAGCACACCACCGAGGACATTGTTGTGATTCGTCTACTGTTTAGTTTTTAAATGATTATTTTGCTTTGAAGGCGCTGCGTGCAAATCATTCACAAACTGCTGTGTTACCAGAAGAAATGCAGAATTAGACTACACTACACCTGGAGGGAGCTTTGGTCAGGTAACGTCACGATAGCATAAAACAAAGATGTTGGCAGTAAAGTGGGCCTGCAGTGTGTTGCTGATAAATTTCAACATGTTATGTTAACAGCTTTCACTTCCATGTTTTTGTCAGTAGCTATGTTTGCTTCCAACAATCATGCATGTGTTTCCATTCCCTCTGTAACTGTTTATGGGAAAACCTAAAAAACCCACCTTAAATTATTATAAAAACTACTTTGACAGAATTGAGGAAGTTATTTGAAATTTTGCTGTTACCTACTTCAAAGCGGGAAATGACCCAAACCTGCTTCTAACTGCTTTGCTGCTGTTCCTTACCAGCTGATTTTTGAATAGATCAATTGGCCTTGCTACCATTTAAAACTGTTCCTCTACAACTATTTGTATATCATTTTAATTTAAAGTGACATAAAGGAAGTATTATTAGTTTTCTGACGTCTTGAGATTATATATTTGTTATGCCGCCTTTGAAGTCAAAGTAATTTTATTATGTTTTGATGCAAAATAAGCCCATTTTCTTCTTAAATCGACATGCTTGTTGTTTTAAAAAACAACAACACTGTATCAATAAACTTCGATAATGACTCTCTAAAGAGAGCTGCATCAATCTTGGAGGCCTCACTTTTAGCTGGGTCAACACGCCACAGGATGACATCCCAGCTCGTAATAGCCTCATCACACTGTGCCTCATTGGAATACAGAGTTCTCTAATCGGACCAATAATCACATCAATTCCCTGAATAACAGAGGCTTGGCCCTCTGGGTGACGATAACGGCTTAACAGAAAATAAACCTGCAGATGAAAAATAGCAGAATTAAAACACCAGAGGCTTTTATCTTCCGTCGGTGTGTTGTTGTCTTAGCTTATGTTGCCGTTTGTTCAGCGCGGGCGCTCATTTTAGTTTCTGTGATGGGTTCTGTTTTACTCAGTAAAAGCTTGCAGACAGCCTTGATTTGGTGTGGAAAGCCCCCCCCCCCCCCCCCCCCCCGATTTTCATTATCTTCCTTAATGAAGATACCCACTGAGAGACTGCTGCTATCTGCCTCTGCTGGGAGACAGTAAGCCTCATTATACCTTTTAATACCACGTGTCTTTCTCTGTGCGCAGCTCTCATCAACCTGCTCAAGTTCCTGTTATCTAATGAGACCACTCTACTGGCCAAGCACAACATCTTCTACCTTGCCTTACTGGTGAGCAACGCTGATACGCATAAACTGACAATGGGAGATTGATGGACCAGTTAGTGCTGCTGTATTACTGTTTGGAGACATCTGAAGTTTAGTTTCTCCTATAAATCCCAATGTTGCGTCCTCCGTATGTTTCATTTGTGGCTTTCCTGAAACTTGTCTGCATTTGTAGGTGGTGAACTTGTTCAACATGTTCATAACGTATGGAGACACATTCCTGCCCACATCCAACAGCTACGACGAGCTCTATTATGAAATTGTCCGAATGCACCAGGTGTTTGATAACCTCTACTGCATGGGTACGTAAAAACCATTAAACAACCTGAGAGCCAAACTAGAGTCATACTAATGCAACAATCTCCAATAATTTTTGGATCATTCCTGTTTTATTCTGTTTTATATAAATCTTTATGCATAAAAGATGGTCGCAACACATAGACGCCCTAATGTCGCCAAGTTAACACCTTTGTTAACAAGAGGAACATTCTTACTCAGTGGATGGCTTTTCTAATTTGCAGGAAACAATAAATCAAAACACAATGTTTCAGATGAACAACATTTAGGCTAAACTCCAGAGTTTTAGGTGTGGGAGCCGTTTTGTTTCAGGTGATTTTCTCTATGATGTTGCCCCTTTTTGTTTTGTTTTGTTTTGTTTTGGAGCCAGAGCTTTGGGTAGTCGAAACATAAAGAACTGTTGGTAAATAAGCCCTAGCATCCGAGCGTGTACGATTCACACAATGTCTCTTTCTGTCCTTTTCTTCCCACCAGTTCTGAGAGTTTCCACCAACACAGGCCAGTGGAAGGAGGCAGCAAGCAAAGTCACACACGCCCTGGTCAACATTCGGTGAGGACCCTCTCTTACTTGAGTTCAATGAACTGTAAAGCTGGAGTGAGTTGGAGAAAGGTAACAAACACACTATTAAATTAACTCTTTGGCAAAATGTTTTTCTCACCAGCCATTTAGCCGTTTACAGCCTATATACTAGACACAAAGTTCTGCGTTCGCACCTGTTTGACCTTTCCACATGTTATCCTGTTACAAACATATGAATAGAATGTCATTTTCAGATAATCACGGTAGTTTTTGTTCAGGTCAACAACATTGATTTACTTTCTGCTTTTAAGTCTCAGTAAAACTATCAGGGTGAAATTCCAGTGATCCAAATTTGATGGTCGCTCCTCATCTCGCCAATCATACAACTTCTCCAAGGTCTGTTTCAAATCAACACGTTTGAGTCTGAATGACAATGACACGGCATATCCCATCACAGCTTGGCTAAAGCAATGTAGAGCCATGGCAACAAACATGTGGAAGAAATTGATCTGGTTAGATTACTTAACCTGAGCTGTTTTGTAAAGAATAATTGGCAAAAATCTGACAAACCTTCAGATTACATTCGTCTGTAAATCTTTTTTCTTCTCCCACTTAAAACTGGGCACTAGTTGGAGATTGTGTGTTACCTTGAATCTAAATTAAATACGTGGAAGGTTGAGTTTTTATCATGGCAAAATAAGAATCTGAGGAAAGACTGGTACTTTTGCTTCCTCTGAGGATGAGGTCTTGAGATGCTTCCTAAGCCTTTGGGCCTCAAGAGGCCAGGTCTTTTTAGATTAAAGCTCAGCTTTGAGTCAGAACTCTAACAGAAGATTTTATTTATATATATATATATATATATATATATATATATATATATATATATATATATATATATATATATATATATATATATATATATATATATATATATATATATTTATAGAGTTCAGTTAGACAATGAAAATGAACCCAAATGAAGGAATTGATTCAATTTTACTTCCATCAGGTCGCTCCTCCGTCTGTCTGTGCTCACAGACGAATTACTGTGCCTGGAAAATCTCTCCAGTTTCGTCTCAGTAATATATTTGATTTATTATGCACTCCAAACTAATACAGGATAAGCCATTTAATCTTCCAGTTATGCTTCTCGAATCAACTTGTATTTGAGCTATAAAGGAGTTTATTCCTGTCAATGAATGGCAATGCTGGCAAGCAATCTCTCTGAATATACTTTGGAGATGCTCTGTTGGCGCACTTGGAGGCTGTAAAGAAATTTAGGAGGTAAATATAGTTATATATATGTTACCAGGTCCTTTTTTTAGTTATTTATAGGTTTGGACGAGCAGGTCAGACCTCAAAGAAAACAAATGTCCGCTGATCGAATCCTGATCACCTGTACGCTACAGATGAAGTCGATCTTCCTCTCGATTTTTCACCCTCCCGATGAAAACGTTTACTGAAGACATACACACACGAGTGAGTGCGTCTAAATACGACTGCTTTTATCTTTCAGGGCCATCATCAACCACTTTAATCCCAAGATTGAGTCATACGCCGCGGTGAACCACATCTCCCAGCTGTCAGAGGAACAGGTACACAAAAAAAACTAAACGCTTCAACTCTTCTAGTTTACAAATTAGCTCAGCAAGATCCTGGGATTATTGGGCTTTGAACATGTCTGTACTGTCATACATTTAAGATTATATAAAATACAGGAAACCTTGCTCACAGTACATAATTGAGATGTTTTGCATTTTATCGAGAAACACAGCAAAAAAGAATCCTGAGCTAGTTAAGGCAGTGTGCCAGAAATAAATGGACTTCTGCTTAAGATGATCAGACCTCAATCACACACATACCTGAGTATTGCTCATTTTGAACTGTGCTTCTAAGGCAAATATAAAAATCAGGTTTAATTAGTATAAAACTTGTGTTTTCCTCTTTCCGTCCCTCTCTTGCAAATAGTTTTATTTCATGTATTACCTCTGCTTTTTAAAATGGACAATAACAAAGGAAAAAGTAATTAAAGAGACACATTTGGAAAACTTTTAATGCAATGATGTGTTGCTTAATTACTGTTAGAAAACTGCGTTTAAGCAGAAGGCTGGCTTTACTCAGGATTTTATCATTTGTGAAAAAGATGGAAAAGGTAGCCTGGAGACTGTTTTTACTACCAGCCGATAGGGGAGTAATGGATCTAGTCATTATATGCTCTAATTACCGTTGTGCTTCTATCTGCTAGATTTATTAACAACAATACAAAACAGCAGAAGCTGTCTTGGGGTTTAAGTTCGCAAAGGTTTTTGTTTCTCCACATTACATTCATCACAACTAATCAGATAAAAATACATAACCAATCAACCTATTGCTTAGTTTTTTAACTTTTATTTTTAAGATCTTTTTTGAATAGTAATGATTTGTACTTTGACCTATTAGGTTTAGAAGTCATAATTTCTTCTGGTTGTTTAAATTAATCTTTTGTTGGCCAATTGTTTTATTCGAATTGTCTCAAACTCAGTCGCACAGGGGGCCAAAATCCAAAACACCTGAGTTCGATGGCCAAACAGGATGAACATTAATTGAACAATTAAAATGTAACTTTTTTTTAAACATTACTATAAATAAAAAACAGACAGGACTTTTAATCTGGAATAAATCATCCTAAACCTTAAATAACTTACAATATAATGCCCTCCATAAAAAATATGTCCAACCTAAATTATACAAGTTAGAAAAAAAAGTATACGGTAAAAGAACAAACATTCAAATGTCTTACTCTTATGTCATAGTGTATTAAAAAATAATAAAAAGAAAATAAATGAATAAACTTACTAAAATATCTCCCCAAAAAATTACTCTCAATATAATATAGCTTGATAAAATTATACAAATTCAAAATATGAACATGCTGCATAACAAAACATGGGAATATATATAAAATATCCACATCAACAAATCAAATCTTTCAGTTTCCTTTGGACTCATATATTTTTATCAAAGTTGGACGTCTGGCGTCTTTTTTTGGCTACAAGTTCGTCTTAAGTTTGTCATCACTGAGGAGAGCTTCTCATACAGAAATGTGCAACCAAACATACACAAAGTTTGAGCCATAAGCTAAAAAGGCTAAATAAACAAGGCGCGATTGGCACGGCAGCTGAAGCGGTGCATTGTGGGTTATTTAGTTTTTATGTTACTTGTGCTCCATATCACCGGGCCATTAATAAAAGTAATTTATAAAAGGTTCTCACGGGCCGGATAAAATTACATGTCGGGCCGGATGTGACTTGCTGGCCGCGAGTCTGACACATGTTTTTCTCCCTTCATTTTACACCAAGAACCAGAACCAATCAGACTCCCTGGGTAGAAATTTACTTCAGAACAAGGTCCTGGTTGAGAGGAGGTACTTCTGAATCTAGCATGCATGTCTGAAGTATGCAAGTAGTGACTGTAATCTTGTAAGCACCTGGATGTCCAGCAGCACAAATACCAGAAGCCCTCCAGCAAGTTCATCCCTGAATAGCAAAAACAAATGAGGCTTTCAGGGTGGCCCAGTCAAAATATATGCTTGAATCTGATAAGAGCTATTATAAAGTGGTCGTAAACAGGTTGTTTACTGTCCTAACTCCCGAAGTGGCTGAGTTAAATCGTTCTGGAAAAAAGAATATACCATAATTCCTCCAGCACGATGTTCAAACGGTCATTAGCCGTTTAAAGTTTCTGCGTAGCTTCGCGTCAGGTATTTAAGATGGGCGTTATTTTGTGATATTACATTTTGTTTGATCGGAAACGTTCAATCAAACCTTAGAGGTGTTTAATACTTTTTGATGACTGCTACCTACTATCTGTGGTCTTCACGTTTGGTGTGAACCCAAACCAGAAACACAAGCACATCGTGTTGTCATATAATGGTAACATTTCTTATAATGGGACAAAGTATGGTCTAATAATATATTTGTTTGTATATAATATATATAATTTATATATAGGTGATGTTTTGATTAAATACGGATTAAACCTCATACACATCACCATCACACTGACAGCTCTGCTTCCAGCAGCTGTGCTGTAGATAAATTTAGAAACTGAACGAGAGGCCATGGAGGTTAAAACCCTGTCCAAACCTCCTGACTAAGCTGTTTTTTTTTTCAATGCTGACCCTTTTTGTCAGCACGCAGGTTTTACTGAACAATGACTGACATTGGTGGATGATTTTAAAGGGGATCAAGGAATAAAATGTATCCTTATTTTATCTTTTAAGCCAACAAAGCTGCACCGTGTTCCTATCTGCACATGTAAAATAATGGCTGGGTAAAAACAAGTGGAAAATCTCTAGTTCAAAAAGGGCTTTAAGCTTCAAAAAGTGTCATCCATGTACATGTATAATTACTGATATCCACTAATTATGAGTGAAAGCATTATGTTTACCTACATGTGTGCAACCTTGTGTCGTTCTTTTACACATTAGTATCTGAATAAATATTATTGTCTCCTTTGGGAAAGTTTCCTTGCCAGAATTTTAAACACTTGAAACACAAACGGTAAAAAAGTGTCTGGAATATTAGTACGAATGTCAATAAAAAAGGCTGAACAACAATGTCGGGTCCGATTACATTTAGAGTTCATCTGAATAATGGCCTGGCTAGTAAAATACTTTTTCCATCTCTTTGTTCTTGAGTTTTCTGCCTTAATCTCATCCCAGGTGACAGCAGCTCAAATTAAGCATGATGTTTTTGATCTGGTGAGCACATAAAGTCTTCTGGTTTCTGTTACATCAGGTAACTCCTATAATTTTTATCTGCCCCAGTCTGGGTCAACTGACTCTTGTGAAATATGACCGGCTATGAACCCGAATGACTAGGAAATACATACATCTAATATATTTATTGGATTCTGCCCATTTTACTAATATAGAAATTCACTTTAAATCATTAATCCGTTCTGCTTCTATATTCTGGTTTTGCTATTCCTGTTGCTTTCTGTTCTATTGTGGACATTTTTTTTACAGCTCTTTCTCTAATCTTTAATCATTCTTTTTGCTTTCATTTCCAAACATCTAATAATATTTAATTTTTTTATTTATAAGCAAACTTGTTGCTCCCATTGATTAAACATCCAGAAAGATAATTGTTATTATATTTTTCCTCAGAATGAACCAAATACCTGTTTTTTAAATAGTTTTTTTTGGTCAAAATTAATGAAAGTCCCTTTAAAACATTTTGCGTTTGTAAACACATTTCAAACACCAGCAGAAAATTTAAGCGTCACGTTCTTACTAGACAAAATAATGCAAACCCAGTGGCGTTAACCTGAAGAAGCCTTTCCAGAGACGAGCTGAACAGAGATGAAAGCTTAACGCGCGTCGTATCTTCAGGCTATGCTCTTTTCTGTCTTTCTGCTGCGCTGTTCTGTCCATCAGCTCTTGTTTTTTATTCAATTGAAACAAACCTTGAATCCTCCCCCCCCCCCACATCTCTCTGACAAAAGGTCTTTACACACAAACCTGCGACTGGCACTCAGTCTGCCTCGAGTGTCTTCTGCCTTTCATGACACTGGAAGATGGACGGCGGCTGGTACAGGAGCGCTGCAACACAAACCTCTCACAGACAAAAGGCAAAGATAAACTCACGATGTTTTATTTTCGTTATTATTTATTCATGAACCTAACCAGAAAGCCCAGTGATCGAAGTTTTACCCCGCTTAGTTTTCTTTGCTTCCTTCAGTGTTTACCGTTAGTTGAAGTGAGGTAGTGAGATGCGACAAAGCAGCAGGCAAAATAAGGAATGAGATGTGTGGGCATGAATATTTTAACAGCGTACTTCCAAAGGCTGGGAGAAAAAAACAGGTTGTTGTTTCTTTTCGGAGCAAAGCTGCTGATGTGTTAGAAGGAAATAAAACGGGAACTGTTCTGCACTCGCAGCAAATTTTAAACAAATGTTAATTAGCTCTTACAATGAATAAGTAAACAAATGCCGATTGGTAAGAAAATAAATTTCCCCAAAGGGAACAAATAGGTTGCAGTGTGTGATGGTGAAAGTAAAAAGTAACGGACCTAAAATGGTTCAACAACCTGGTAAAGAAGGCCGGGTCTGTTCTGGGGACAAATGTGGAACCTCTGAAGTTTAGGATGGAAAGAAGGATTTTACATAAAATCGACAATATCATAGACAACCCTGAACATCCTCTTCATGAGACTGTTACTGGAAAACAGAGTCTCTACAACAACTCCTCAGTTAAATGAGATACTGCAACACCATTTAAATAAAGATAAATAAAGTATTTTTGATTTGATATATACAAAACGTCATTCGCACACACCTTTCGAGCTGAGCTGCAATTAATTGATCCTGCTGCTATTTAAATATTTTGTTTACAATTCTGTAATCGTGGCAGAGAGGAACACCTTAGTAATCAGTGACAATAGAAAAAAAGCTAATTTTATTTTCCTTTATCGAACCCAAAAATTCATAAACCGATGGCAAGTTTGCTCGCTCCATCGAAACAGCCACAAGCGGAAGGACTTTAGAGTTTTTGTCAACCGAAGAGGAAGATGGAGAGAGAGATGTACTTTATCTACTTTAGGAGTGAAGATAAAGGATGTACTTTTGGAGATGTACGTACTTTTATCCGATCTCTGTCCATAGCTCCTCAAAACTATCCATCCTGCTCTCATCTAAAAACTGTTTCCCGTACACGAGAAGTCAGCGAAGCGACAACATTGCCGTCTGAGCTCTATGAGCAAACACGGCCATGATCAATCGCTTAATATTTTTACACACGGACGGGGGAGAAAAGTTCACCCAGGGTTGATTGTGACGAACGGAGGTGGACGACAAGACTCATTCGGCTGCGACAACATGAACTGATTTCAGGTTTGGCCCGACCAAGCCGAGGCTTGAGGGGTGCGGTTACTTTTGTGTATTTTACTACTGAAATGTAACGTTTTTCTCGCATTGTCCCGATTCAGGGCTAAAAAGCAAAAAAAAAAAAAAAAAAAAAAAATCTAGATTTAAAATAAAGGATCAGCAGAACATTTATGAATTCAAACGACGTTCAGAGATGGCGTGATTAATCTGTGCAGTAATGCTTCCTGTTAATGACACTTGGTGGCCCCGGAGAGGGAAGCCTGGCAGAACCGTCGCAACTCTCCACATGATCCCTCATGAATAAAATAATGCAGTAAACTATTTAAAAACTCATCAATAATTGACATTTACCCCTCTCTGCCCAACTGTTCCGTCTCAAAACACGGCATCTCAATCTACATATGCTCTAGCTGTTTATGTTAATGATGCATTTCTCTGTCTTTTTGATTTTGTGTTTGTTTTTTTATTTGGTTTTTGCTCCTTTTAGGTTTTGGAGGTGGTTCGGTCCAATTATGACACGCTGACCTTAAAACTGCAGGACGGCCTGGACCAGTTTGAGAGATACTCGGAGCAGCCGAAAGAAGCTGCTTTCTTCAAGGAGCTGGTGAGACATGAAATGAGTTAATGGATCCGGAGCGTGACGCGCTCCACGTAAACACGGTTCCCATTGAAGGAACTGAATTCAAGTGTTTTACACCTTTGGGGAAATGGATCAAAGTATTATCTACAGAGCGTAGTAATAGATAGTTTTTCCATACATCTGTTTGTCCATGTCATGTTTCAATTGTTCATAGTCAAAGTCAGAGCGTTGTATTCATTCTCTGCTCGGTTGGTGTGTTATAACACAGCTTGGTAACGGACGTGTCTGTCTGCAGGTGCGCTCCATCAGCCTGAATGTGAGGAAGAACGTCTCTCTGAACACGCTGAGCCAGGACGTCCTGCTCAAAGAGTTCTCCACCATCTCCTGAGTGTCTAGGTTCAGTTTTTACGAGCATGCGGAGCTGCGCGTGCACACACTCACACACGCCGAACAGAGCTGTTCTTTCTGTTTCTCAAACCTTCACCCGCAAACTAATCGGCGGAAACCTATCCCACGGAGAACTGACGGCAACGCGCTGGCTTACCTGGAGGCAGCAACGCAAACTCCGTCTGAATGCAGTGCAGTCGGCCTGATCGTCGAGGCGATGTTTAAATAATCCCACTTCATTCATTTGCTGCAGAACATTTTTGTGTTTCCTAAATTGAGGTGATGGTGGTTCTGACTGACTCTTCTCGATTTTTAGGACTTGCTCTTTTAAGTTTCCATCCCTGTCAGTGAATGTAACAAAAGAAAAAAAAGAAAAACATCTTTGGTTCTCACAAGTATTTTCAATTTTGTTTGTTTCTGGTAAAGCGTAGAACAATAAGGGGATTCCGTTGAAGTTGCCGTGAAGTGATTAAAGACTGACTCTACAGCCGATGAGGAATCCCTGCTGTTACAGTCGTTTCTCTTTATTTTAACCAGCTAACCTGCAAGTGTTTAAGCTTTATGGCACTAATTCAGACTGTTTATATGTGAGAACAACCTGAATACTGATTAAAAAAAAACTTACTGAGGCGATTATCTTACGTTTAAAACTGATGTTAATTATGCAATTTTAATCTAGTGTACGGTCTCTCAATATAACTCCGGTAGGTGTATTTATGTTTCTTTTCAAAAAAAATAAAGAATCTTTTCCTACTTAATCTTTGTTTATCTGCTGGATACATTTCTACATCAAGCTTCTTTCATCTCCACACACTTCCGGAGGGAAAGATGCGTTTCCTCCTGATGAATACGGTGCCTGGAAAACAAAAGAAAAGAACGTTTTGTCTCTGGTCGTTTGTTTCTCCTTAGTTTCCCGTTGAGCCAACATGAGATGTGAGACTTGTCTTCAGGTATGTGTGTATGCACACTTTCGGCTTCAAACTTTCAAGCAAAGTTGTCCCTTTCGTGAATGATTGCAGTATATATTAAGCTGTGCTGTTTTCATTATACAATTGTGTAACATCAAAAGTATTTTGTGTTTATGGATGTAAAGTGATCCTTGATCATCCATCCAGATTATGTATTCCTGCTGGTCTATGCTTGGTCTTGGTGAAACTGGTGTCTGTATCCAGCGCTCTCTACAGGTCGCCAGTCTAACAGGGATCATAACCGAACCATCAAACTCAAAACATTCAGAAAGAAAAAGGAATATTAACGTATTTTCCTTATTTAGCTAACTGTGACTTGACTTGGTCACAATAAGAAAATTATGTTCTTTTAAAACCTTGTGAGCAAACATGGAAGTAAGTAAGCACGGTTTTATGATGTCGATCATGAACAGTTTTAAATGTGACATTTATTTGATATAATTGGACTAAATTACAAATGGGGAACAGTAGGCTGGTTCAGTAGCTGCAAAGCATCAAACTAGGTAATAAAATGTTATTTTTTCAATTGTTTTTTTTTTTTTGCGCCAAATCCATAATTAGCTGAAAAAAATACTAAAAGATAAAAACTAAATGATAAAAACCAGGATTCAGACGTGAACAGCAACAGTAAAGGTGTAGCAGATATTTTTGGTACGAGTTTGTTTAGCACCTTCTGCCCACTCAGAGCTCTGCTGCCGATAGGGAGTTTATTTTATGTGCAGGGATGCAAACGCAGTTTATTACTGGTCAGAATTTAGATGGTTTCTCCAGATTTTGACTGGGAGCCACTGCTGGTTAGTTCTGGTTTTGTTCTACACGGGAACCAGCCGGATTTATTATCTGTCCATCTAGACTAAGGAGAAGAAAGAAAACATCTGTAATGTTCCTATGAAACAAAACTTGTAGCCTGAGTTTCAAACAAGTTTGTGTTGCAATTAAAACAAACACTGCAGATCACGAGTGACCACCAGTGAAGCACCTCAGTGAAACGTGTAGCTGTAATATTCATTGTTACTTCTTTTTATCTCACCAGGGAGGATTTGATTTAAATAGCATTCAGGTTCGACCCAAAGCTTTAAATATTCTGCTAAAAAGCTGATCACACTTTTTTCATTCCAACGTCACAAAAATACCACAAATGCATGCAAATCAACATAGTCTTTAAGTGGGAGAAAATTGGAGGACGTAGTGTAAAAATGCATACCTTATACATTTTAATCTATTTTCTTGGGTTCTAGATTTTAAATTTTAAGACGGCAAAAGGAAATTCTCCCAGAAAATGACCATTATTTTGGCATTTAGCAAATAGAAATAATTGTGGGAAACGTAACTGAACCCAAAGTCTAGTTTCATTTAGTACAGGGAAGTGAACAAAAGTAGTATTTTACACTTTAAAAAATGTGTTCTCTTTAGTTTGTGTTACAGAAAGTTAGTATACTTGTTGACAGAACTTTTTTGTTGGTTTTCCGAACTGCCTGACAGGAATAACTTCAAATAAACTGGCCAGATGAGTTGTGCTCTGTTGTAGATGATCCTCCCCTGATGTGGGAGCCTGAGCGTTGTGAGTTCACGTGCTTGTGCCGATGACTGCAGACAGAGCCGAGCCTGAGCGTGTCGCTGGGACTCCTCATTAATGCCGCCGTGTATTCGTGTTTCATTGGAGCATATCAGCCTCCTCATCCAATATTCATTTAAGGGGGGGAAATAGCTTCCTTTGCCTCCTCTGAACCCCTCCTGTCCTGTTGTCATACGTTTAGATTTTCCTCTCCTGGTAGCAGCCTGGAATAAGAAACTTTGCTACTTTTTGGAGAGACGATGGTTTATGTTTTTTGCTCTGACTCTGATTTAAAGTCAGAGTCAGTTCTTCTATCAGAGGATCAGCATGCGTGTGTTAAAATCTTCTGTGTTCTGTGTGTATCTCTGTGCATCAATCAGAGCTTGTTGTTGGTTATCTGTCAGCTTCACTTTTCAGCGGTGCTAAACCTCTCCATAAACCCCTGCAGGAGATAAACACCATCAATACTTCTAGATTTACCAGTCCCAATCCACATAATGCATTCAAATACCCCTCTGCTGTCTTCTTCTATTTCTGTCCCAGCTCCTGTCCCTCCAGTCTAAAACAGCTTTGCTTCAACCTTCCTTCTATCTTACAGGGCCTGATTTTTCTGTCCTTCCTTTCTCCACATTTGTCCTTTGTCTCCAGTCGCTCTCCTGCTGCTTGTGGATTATTTCTCTCTCCCCCATTGGTCTTCCAATAGAGAACAAAATAATCCCTCACTCATCAGCCTTTCTTTAAAAAAAAAAAAAAAAGCCCTCTGTTCATCCCCAACAACCATTAGTTATTTTTCTAGGAAAAGGGATTTTTTTCTTCTTCTGATGTTTCATAAATTTATTTGAGGGGTGTTTTTAAACACCTCCAAAGCAAAATAGTATGAGAGGTTTGCTTTTCCAAGAGATGTGGCTGGGATTCACAGAGGCAGTGAATCCCAGCCACATCTCCATACATCTATATGTATGTATGTATGTATATATATATATATATATATATATATACATACATACATACATACATACATACATACATACATACATACATACATATACATATATATATATATATATATATGTATATATATAAAAAAAAAATAATGTCAACAGACTGAAGACTCCAAACATGATCAAAACATGTTTGTAGCTTCAGACATTTTATTACTTTCTTTGCAACAACTTTAAAGGAATGTGTAGATCTGTTTGACAAAAAAACCATCTTTAATGTGTGATTTAAATCAGAAATGCATTAAAATGACAGGTAATTAAGTTAACAGATATTTTAGATAATGAAAACAAGTTTAAAGGACTCTCCAAATGTACAATTTTATTTATACCCAAAGCTTTATTGACATTACAGCAACCAGACCCTTCCTCTAATTACTGACCAGCTTCTTTTAAAATGATTTATCTGTTTTAAAGATCTCTTTGACACGAGAATGCTTCTTTTCCATCTTATCTATCAGACACAGTGTGGGTGTGTTAATATGACTTCCACACAGAAGAAGACTTTAAACGTAAATCGTTTGAATGCATGAATCATTTTGAGCTTATTTTGAGCTGGTCTTCAGCTAGTAACAAATGCAAGCATCAACACAGTTAGCAAATCCTTCTGGTTTAATGCAACCAGTTCCCAGATCCGAGCTCCAGCTTCTGAGACAAATTGAACACAACAGGATTATAAAAGAGAAACCAGTGGGAGCTAATTATGGCGGCGCTCACTACTGTTACCAGCACCAGACAATAACAGGTTTCTCTCCCTTGTATTGATTTAAACACTAAAGGAAAATGTTCAGAAACACACGTTGCACAGATTTCTGTGTGTCACAGAGAAAAAAACTCATCAGGAACGCTGATTAATATTTTCTCTGCCCTTTTTTTAATGCAGCAGCCTTTACTGACACTGAGCTCTGAGATACTCCACAATCTCTGACTTTCCAAATTAAAATAAATCGTCGTTGGATTCCCTCAGATCAACACCAAAGTTTATATTCAACAGGACAAAGAAAAATTAGAGGAAGCATTCAGTGTCAGCTTTCCCAGAGACGTGCATCCTCTTCATCCGGCTTGTTTTATTAAGAATTTTGCAGAAGCCAAAATTTCTGTCTGCAGCAGTGAACAGCAGAACATTTTGGTGAGTACAGAATGGATAATTAGGTAAACAAATAAGTCAGGGCCGTTCAGAGGTTTACGGTAATCGTATAAGAGGATTAACACTGACTGAATATTAGGAAATAAAAATCTGGTCCATTTTTATAACGTGAAAGGGTCAGACGTTCAAGGTATGGTTTTCACTATCATGAAAATTAATTTTTTTCTTAACACCACAGTAGCTGTTTATCTCAGCTAGCCGCCTCATGTGTGCGTGCCTTAGTTATAAAACCCCAACACTGTTTGTTTTTTCTCAATTCACTATGTTTAAGTAATAAAATATAAGATTTTTATTAATTCCTTTATTTTATTTAACCTTCATTTATGTAGGTTGTCTGATTCATTTTTTGATGAAAAAAACCAAACAAAAATTGAAAACACAGTAAAAACTAAAGCAATAAAAATCATTCGGCTCAATTAACAATGCCAATAAAAAAAACACGATTTGTGTTCATTTCTTTAAAAAAGTTTAAATTTTCATAGAGAACTCAAAGTGAAAAGTTAAAAAACAAAAACTATTTACTTTGTGGTTTAGGTTGAGGGAATAGAGAAAGTAGAGATGAGTGAGAGTAACAATACTTCAAATAACACTACTTCAACAGATTTTAATGCTCAAGTAAAGTAAAAAAGAAAAGTAGCCATCTAAGAAATTACTCAAGCGGAGTTAAAATAGTATATAAAAAGGACAACTTTAGTACTAACTGATCACAACATCTGATTTTATACTTTGACAGGATGTATTTAGATGGTAAAAATGCAAAAAGTTATACTAGAATAGACAATAAATAACATAATTACCATCTAACATGCTTGATTCAGAAAAAAAAGAAAAAAGCATATTTTTCTGTCTTTTTTGTACGAACTTATGAAACTAATACAGTAGATAAAATACTTCCTGTGACAATGTTTGGTGAAAGTATGTTTGTACTTTTTTGACAGTTAGGGTTAGTGATATTACATTTATGCAGATAAAAAGCAGATATATTTTATATGGATATTTCTCGAGGAACTACTAAAATATTTTTGTTTGTCAGAAAGCTACTGAAGTAAATGATAAGAACATTTATAGTTCCTGCCCACCTCTAAACGGATAAACTGATCTTTTTAATGTTGGATCCAAACCAAGCCATTCTCTGATCCAAAGGATCTTCCAGCACCACAATGATTCCCCAAAATTATAAAATAGTAAAATTAAAAGATTTAGGATGAAAAAAAACAACAACAATGAACCAAATGGCTCAGATTCAGGAATCTGGGAAAATAAGGAAGGATGATTGTAGATGTTCTTTATTTGTTGCGTAAAATCGATGAAACCCGAGAAACATGTGATTATAACGTGACAGAATCACGGTTGGCAAACTCTAATGTAATGAATTTCCATGCATGGCTCGTTGTTGATGTTCTGATCCGGACCAGGAGGAGCGCACAGCTCTCCTCCTCCTCCTCCTCCTCCTCCTCCTCCTCCTCCTCCTCCTCTCTGGAGCGCACCAGCTTTACGCGCTGCTGCGTCACGGGTTCAGTCGCTCCGCGTTAACTTTCAGCAAAGTAACATTTCAGCCACAACAATCTGCACGGGAATTAATCCGAGGCGTGGACCCGAGTGCAGCTCAGAGGAGGAACGACTGAGTCTTGCGTGGAAAACACAGAGAGGGACGCGAGGAGCTGTAACGTGGACTTCTTTTTTTGTCGATGCTTTGTTGATCTGCAGCGCCCAAGAGAGGATCGAGAGATCAGTGACATGCCGTGAATGAAGCGAGGCTGAGATCCTGCAGCACCAGTGGTTTGGTGAAAACATTAATAAATAAAACAAATAGATAAGAATGAAATCCAGGAGTCAGGATCAGAGTCTGTCTGACTCCAGAGAGCTGGACAGATCCTACGATCCACTCACAGGTAGAGTCACCATCATCATCATCATCATCATCATCATCATCATCATTGTCTTCTTTATCTGCAGCTTTGTTTGTTTAATGCTGACACTCCCTCTTACTGGACAGCACAGTAAACACTGGCATAACGTCAGGGAGGAACTTTTTTATTTTATGGGAAAAAAAATTAAAAATAAATAAACTGGGCATTCCGATGCTGGGTTTGGTTTCCAGTAAATGAGTAAAATACAGCAATAATTATTTAAAATTATGATCTGTTTAAAGGTTAAAAAGAAATTATTTATCTCATTGGACTGTCTTTTACCTTTGACTCTAGATTCTCCAGATTAAATTGTCATTTTCCATCAGCCACATACCTTATATCTGTATTTTCTCCTTTAAGATGGGTAAAAGATTAACATAATATTAAAATCATTAAGCTTATTCTATGTGACAAAAGGGCAAATGAGACCAGCCATTGAGTCCCTCTGAATTTACGCTTTGTTTATGTAAAGTCCATCTGGACGTCAGTATTGTAAACCTGTGAGACTATAAAAGCTCTTTAAGTTTCAAAAAATATATAGTTAACGTAAGACTAAACCTTTTGGTGCCTTACAAGACTTTTTTTTTTTAGACTTTAAATGTCTTCAGAGTTTTGTCACATTTAAACAATAATCCTCATTATGTCTTGTTTTTTTGGGGGGGGGGGGGGGTT
>JAVLVB010000449.1:304076-330986 GCA_032876305.1 Orestias chungarensis | reverse complement strand
ATATATATATATATATATATATATATATATATATATATATATATATATATATATATATATATATATATATATATATATATATATATATATATATATATATATATATATATATATATATATATATCAAGAGAAGATAAGGACAGATATTGATCTACTGGTGTAGCCATTAGACTTATAACGTAATTTAAAATAGATTGAAACAAGGCTGAATTACATTTTAGACAGCCCAGAATATATACTGCACCCAGTCTGTTCTTTCACCTCTTGTTCTTCTCCTACTACTTTAATTTATTGGTAAATCTCAACAGAGAAAGGAAAATACTGAGTAAGAAGCAAATTCAACTGTAAAATTTTAAAACTATTACTGCCAAATAAATACAATCACAGCAACTAGAATGTCTATAAAGACTCATAAGTCAGCCAGGCCTCAGTGACAAAAACTCATTCAGCTTTTTTCAGAATAATTCAAATTTACCAAATAGAATCAGTTATAATAACGGATGACCCTATAGACAATCTCATGTTGGCACAGATAAATTCAAGCCTAAACCATTCCAGTCATGAAGCGGGAAGAACTACAGCAGAGGAGCCCAAGGTCAGTTTAAATTCAGTGGTTCACATTAACAGACCAGCTGTCAGGATCATTTGGACCCTCACCACCTCTTTGAATGTCCATTTTGGTATTTTGTATTTTAGTGTAATATGATTTGTTGGCCATTCTTGTGGTTTAGTTTTTACTTTTGGCGATATCTTTTTATTAGTTCCCGTCAGTTCTCATTGGATCTCTGCTCCTCCGAATTACTATAATTAGATATCCTCATCGTATTCCAGGAAGGATGCATGAAATATTGGCCTTAACTTCGGTACCAGCCAATGTTGTAACATAGGGGTATCGGTAGTATATATAGTAAACAGAATTGGGGCAAGCACAGAACCCTGTGGTACTCCAAAACTAACAAGTGACTGGCCACAGAGGGTAGGAGCTGCTTTTATTGTATCTAAAACAGGTTAGATGTCAAATCAAGAAATTAGTGACAATATAACTTTTTTACAATTGTTATTTAGTAGCCAGTCTTTTAGCGTTATATGTGTTGAAAGCATCAAGCTTAGTCTGTTTTTAATTTTAATTATTTGCTACAGACTCCACTAATGAGATCTACAGCATGAAGCTTGCTAACTCTCAATCAAGTAAGATGTTATGATATAAATTTTACAGACAATGAACACAGTTAAAAGATTGTGAGTTTTCATGATTTTAGTTTGGATCAGACAGAAATCTTAGGCAATTATAGATAAGCATGCTACAGAAGCTACACAAAAGACAGAAATCACTGACAGCTCAATGGAAAACAAAAACAAAATCTATATTGAAGGAAGACATAAAATGTAATAGCATAAAGGGAAACATTTTACTCTATGCAGAAAACAGTGATTAGGATTAGTAAAACATCAATTAGAAATAGGGAGAAGATATTTTATGAGACTGAAATTTGGTCATGAAAGCTTAAATGTAGTTTGAACAGAACAAGAAAGCCTTTTCCAGAGCTCTGTGAGTGTTTTCAATCACAAGAAACTTCTGAGCATGCACTATATCCTCTGCATCTATTTTAGTTTTCTGTCTCTTCAAACCCCCAGTCACTACATGCATTATCTTGTTTGGGTCACCTTCCCCCTGATTGTGTCAAGTAAAAAAACTTTTCAGACCCTGATGGTCAGAGTTTCTTAGTGTCATGGTTTGTAGGCTTCTGACCCACATAAACAAGAGGACTCGCACAAGTAGAATAATCAAAGACAGAGTTTATTGAATTGATTTGGGTATTGTGATCTTGAGACAGGAAATGGAAGAAGATGGCTGGAACGATGTGGGAGACCGGAAGCTTCTGGAGGTTGAGGACAGAGAAGGTAAGCTGCAGTTGAGGTGGGGAGATAAGATTGAAGTGGAGTTTACTTAGTATGGAGATAGATGACGCCAGGGAGAGGTGAGTGGGCTGAGGGTTTCTCGCGGGAGTAGCTAGTACACCGCTCCTCTTATACTGCACCAGCCTGTCAGTAGATGGAAAACACCTGTGCAGACTACCCTCAAGGACGGCCACCTGGGGGTCCAGGTGAAGAGGAGGAGGCCTCAAATTTTCGGATGGGTTGAGGATCGAGGGTGAATGACCGGGGCACCCAGCTACGCTCCTCAGGACCTTAGCCCTCCCAGTCAATGAGATACTGCTGTCCATGACCACGCCGACGGGAAGCCATGATCCTCCAGACGTCATAAGCAGGATTTCCATCAATCATCCGGGCGGGCGGAGGGGCGTAGGCTAAAGGGCACAGGGCACTGGTCTGAACGGGTTTGATCTAGGAAACATGGAACGTGGGGTGAGTCCTGAGACTCAGAGGGAGGCGAAGAGGAACTGTGGATGGACTGATGACTGCGTCGATGGGATATTGACCGATGTAAAGTGAGAGTTTCCCGGAGACAGACTTTAGAGGGATATCCCGGGACAACCTGACCTGCTGACCGGGTTAGTAGACTGGGGCAGGGACTCGTCTCCGGTCTGCATACTTCTTGTTCTGGGCAGCGGTGACATGTGAGTTATGAGCATACTCAACCCAGGGGAGGTATTGGTTCTGGTCGGACTGATGGGTTAATGTGACGCAGCGAGCGGAGGGTGGCCTCAATCTCTTGGTTTAGACGCTCTGTCTGACCATTGCTTTGAGGGTGGTACCCAGATGTTAGACTTGTTTTAGCCCCCAGAGCTGCACAGAAAGGCTTCCACACTTGGGAAGTGAACTGGGGGCCACGATCAGACAGAACATCAACAGGAATGCAGTGAAGGCGAAAAACATGTATAAACAGGAGGCCGCCTGTCTCTAAAGAGGAGGGCATGTTGTGGAGGGAAACCAGGTGCATGCTTTGGAGAAACGGTCCACACAGGTGACGATAGTGGTCATACCTTGTGACGGTGGTATGCCGGTGATGAAATCCAAAGCAATATGGGACCAGGGACGTCTGGGGATCTCCAGGGGCTGGAGAAGACCCGAGGGAGGTTTGTTGTTTGACTTGTTGCAAGAACAGCAGGAACAGGTTTGAACATACTCCTATATATCTTTTTGCAAATTAGGCCACCAGAACCTAAAATAGATTAGACCAGTGGTCCGACTGGAACCAGAATGACAGGAGAATTGTGCAGTGTGGAACCAGTGTATATCTCTGGAACGAACAGTTGATGGGACATGGATAGTTTTTTGTGGAGTAGGACGAGGATCAGGTTCATGACGAAGAGCATTCTAAACTATACCTTCGATCTCCCAGGTCATCGAGCCAACCACGCAGTCTGGGGAAATGATGGAGGCTGGTTCTTGGGGTGTGTGATACAGAGAAAACTGTCGGGAGAGTGCATCAGGCTTAATGTTCTTGGAACCGGGTCTGTAAGAGATGGACATGTTATAACTTGAAAAGAACAGAGAACAGCGGGATTGTCTGAGATTGAGATGTTTGGCAGATTGGATGTACTTAAGGTTCTTGTGATCTGTCCAGACCAGCACTGGGTGGGTTGCACCCTCCAACCAGTGACGCCATTATTCCAGGGCTAGCTTAATGGCTAAAAACTCCTGGTCTCCCACATCGTTATTCCGCTCTGCAGGTGAGAGATGGCGGAAGAAGAAGGCGCAAGGGTGAAGCTTATTTTCCTCAACTGACCTCTGGGTCAGGACTGCTGATTATCCATCCCCATGTAGGAGGTGTCGACCTCGAGAACAAATTTTTTGAGAGGATCAAGTTGAACTAGAACGGGAGCTTGGCGGAAATAGTTGTTCAAGTTTCAGATTGAGGTATCGGCTTCAGGAGTCCAGGTGAATGTTTTCTTGGTAGATGTTAGGGCTGTTAACGGTGCTGCGGTCTGGCTGTAATTCCTTATGAAGCAGCGATAGTAGTTGTCAAAAAACCAGGAAGCGTTGTAGTTGCTTCATGGATTCCTGTACGGGCCAATCAGTGACTGATTGGATCTTGGTTGGATCAGCTTGGATCTGCCTGCCCTCAAAAAGAAAACCTAGGAAAGTTATGGAAGGCTTGTAAAACTCGCATGTTTCTGCTTTAACAAATACTCTGTTCTTCAAGAGATGCTGGAGGACTTGTCGGACGTGGGATTGGTGCTCTGTGAGGTCCGATCAGCCACCAGCCTCACCAGTGTACCTTTCGGGAACAGGGACTGAAACCCGTAGTGAACCGGAACCGGAAGTTCACGAGGAGGAGGTGGAGGTGAAGGTTGGAGATAAGCTGCAGCGCCCTCATATGGCGGAGGGTTGGGATCGGCTGCTCTGGAACAGAACGGAGGTCAGAGTAGTTGCAGATGACAGGAGATTCTTCACAAGAGGAGTTTAGCATGGAAGAGTTCTAACACAAGACCTGAGTTGAGCACATGAAAACTTCACTAAATACATGAGTAACAAAATAAACAACAAGAAAAGCGACAATGAAATTTGATAGAAGTAACCAGAAATCACGTCGGGAATTGGCGCTGAGACACTTAAAAGGTTACAAGTTGTAACAAACACGAATGAAGAGTAGCTGGTCCACCGCTCCTAATATACTGCACCAGCCCATCAGTAGATGGAAAACATTAAAAAACGTGGAAAACTAAAAAAATTAGTTTACAAGACATTTTACAATTTGACTTTTAGTCCATACCTGTAACAGTCCATGTACAGTTACATAAATATAACCAGGTAAATGCTTTTTTCTTTACAATCTTCAGTGCAACATACTAAATATAGATACAACACATTTGACTACAAAGAGCAACATTTTTGATCTTCTGAAACAGCCCAAGCTATTGTATGTATTTCAAAGGGATCTTGAACTGCAGCCGATTCAATCTGTCTCTGCGTTGCTGTTTTTTAGGTAACATTATTGCTAAACCCCACAAAAAGACGATCAAGCAACGTTTCCTCAAACTGCTGCCCTGCTATCACTCTGGCTCCAGTCCTTCACTTAATCAGAGTAGGTATCATCACACACACATGAGCAATTATCCTACTTACACCCTTGTAGGTTCACCTCATTGTGGACTGCCGCAGATAACATGTCACTGTGCTTCTGTTTCTCTGAGCAGGAAGCATAAACGATGAGGCAGAGCAATCCACAGTGTGTTACAGACCGGAGGGACTCGACAGTCTCGTTCAGCAGACTAAGTTCAGCAGAAAGGAGCTGCAGATTCTCTACCGGGGATTCAAAAATGTCAGTTTCTCTAGTGTTGATGCTACACAGCTGCAGCTGTGGATCAGTTATATGTTGTGTGTGTAATTTTCCCCCCCCCTTATATCTGCAGGAGTGCCCCAGTGGTGTTGTGAACGAAGACACGTTTAAAAGCATCTACTCACACTTCTTCCTACAGGGAGGTCAGCCAATGTCTCTTTCCTTTGCCAATATTTAAGGAGATTTTTTTAACTTTACCTTATAGTTTCTGTTTTCAGCACGTAAAGAGCTTGTTTTGTTTTGTTTAGGGAAAGAAAAACATTTCTATCTGCTGTTTCACATTCAGAAACTAAACCTTGTTAGTACAAATCGGCATTTCAAGCATAAAAAGATAATTTGAGAATTATATTATAAATCTAAACATATTAAATATTTAGTTTTGTTGTTAAAAGTAAAGTTTCCTGATCACTAAGAGCCCAATTTGAAAGGGTTTTTCTGTTACTGCACTGAAGAAATGTTATTGTCTTCTTTTTTTCCCCTAGATTCAAGTATGTATGCACACTTCTTGTTTGAAGCCTTTGACACCCACAATAGTGGACTGGTTAGCTTTGAAGTGAGACATTTCTCTTTACTCTCATACTTTTCTGTCCATGTCTCCAAAACATACATCAGGTTTTCAAAGGCTGTTTGCAATAAATTGTTAATCAATCCCATTACTTCTAAAACAGTTTTAGTATAATTTCCTGGTAAAACAAGGAGATCTTGATTAAACACATGCTTATTATTTGTTTTTGTTTTTTTCTGACTTCTTAAGGACTTCGCAGTAAGTCTGTCCATCATTTTAAGAGGATCCATCACTGAAAAACTCAACTGGGCCTTCAATCTGTATGATTTGAACAAGGACGGCTGCATCACCAGGGAGGTACGTGGACTCAACACTCTTTGTATAAGATGCCCCAAAATGTTTAAGACAAACCTCATGGTTGCTTCCTTTCTTCATTTGGTTCAGGAGATGACAGAAATAATGCACTCCATCTATAACATGATGGGCGAACATACGTACCCCAACATGAGAGACAGCGCTCCGAAGGAACATGTTGACAGCTTCTTCCAGGTAAAACTCTGAAATGATTAAACCTACAAAGAAATTGAAACTCTGTTTAACGGTAGATACCTTAACACCTCTGTCATTAAGAGCCAGTCATATTTTTTATTATCTAGATTTGCATTCAAAGTGCTGACTTTCTTAAAGATTTCATAACATCCAAATTGAGATCAAACTGTAAAATTTGTCAAATAATAACGACCCAATTCCATACAAAATGTGGTTCATTTCACTTTAACTATGATTACATCACTCTTTTATTTTTGGAAGACTTTTTTGTGTTTATGCAGTCTTAGTAGGGCTGCACGAAACCAGGAAATATTGTTTTGATACATTTGGTGGAAGTTATATGGTCAACATTATAATGATGATTATTTTTGAGTATTGATTTGAAGGTAAGTTGGTAGTTGTTGTTTTTTTTTGACATGATCAAGCTACGTAACATATTGGATTTCCTTGTTGAACCATTTGTTGTTGTGTCTCATGTCTTCCCAGAAAATGGACAAGAATAAAGATGGAGTTGTCACCATTGAAGAATTCCTGGAGATGTGCCAAAAGGTTTGAAGTTCAGCATTTTCTGGTCTCTGCATAGAAATAAAATCACACCTGCAGTTTATAGGAATATTTCAACTCCTTTCTTGTCTGCTTCAATCCAGGATGAGAACGTCATGCACTCCATGCACTTGTTTGATAACATCATCTGAATGCTGATGGACAGCAGATCAGAAAGATCACCTGAGCAGGATGGCTGTTCTGCTACTGTCACTATAACTTGAGGGATCCATCCCAAAAACGACTTTTACCCTGAAGAAACTGAGCAGAACGGGCCAAGCTTTACTTGTTCAAAATGTCATAGTTTTATATATAAATCAAGTATGAAGAGGATCACTGTATCATGTAAATACCTCAGCTAAAGTAATAAAATCCCAGATGTAACTCAGAAGCAGTTACAACTTCGGTATTTTAGAGCATGGAAAAGTTGAGGACGCATTTCTGTTTGCACATATCGTACGTTAGGAACAAAACATGAATGTACAAACACAGTCCTGGACAGTGTAATTGCGCTTCAAATGTACATTCTGCAAACTTTCAGGAAATCCCTGTCTGAAAGTATTAAATGAAGCAATAGTCTCATAATGATGTTTGTAACCTTCACATCAACTTTTGCCTCTTCCTGCATGATGTACGTATTTTTACAAGGTACTGAAATGTTCACTGGAATCATTGGTATGTTTTATAAAAAGATAAGGTTGGACTACTGGTGGGTCGTTTAATAAAAAAACTGATTCTATTCAAAGTATGGATTTTATCAATATCGTGCTTGGTGTTGATTATTTTATTTCTAGCTGAGCTGTTAACCAATTAACATATAGGATTATATACTTAATCCTCTGAGAGAACATAGCTAAATTGAATTTGATCACAGATTTTGTAAATCTCCATTCTACTCACATCTACTTTTTCTGTTTGTTTGTGCTTCACTGCAAGCTCTGATGTAAGCATTGGAGAAGACAAGTCATTTCTCTACACACATTTGTTTTTAATTGAAAAAAATCCCAAACATGAATCATTGCCATTTCAAACGAAGGATACAAACGAGTTCTTTAAGAATAAAGTACAAAAAAAAAAGTCAGCTACAAAGTGTAAGCTTTTATTGTCAAGTTATGTCTGCGGAAAGCCACAATCCCACTGTCGTCTTAATTCCTTATCACCAGTAAAATAGAAAAAACAAATTAATCTATCATAACTACTAGTGACTGGGCACAGCAGCCCACATCGTAGTTCGCAAAAGTTTCACTTTTTGTATCTTTTTAATGAGCTAGCTCTAGCAGCTGCCACTAAAATCAATATGGAGCAGCTATTGATGCCATCAGTACTATTGCTGGGTTAAATTGAGTCAATCTCCAAGGGCACTTTAGGAGCTCTCTCCTTTAATGATGTGAAATACATGCAACAGTAATATCACAGGTCCCCGCCAGGGGGACCCTCAGAAAGGGAAGGAAGTGGGACCTAAAAGGCCTTTCTGTCAAACTAAGAACAACAGTGTTCATAAACACACTACAACAGCACAAAACGCCTACATAAATGATAATAGTGCTTGACTGATTGAGAGATAAATCTGTTGTGCTTTAATGCAAGCATATAAAAAGACCCTAACACACAGATAAGAAAACAGAAAGTGCCACTGTGACTGCTGACTGATCAGATCAGGCACCAGGATTAACTAATCCTGGGTGTTAGGCTGGTCTGGAGCTGGCTAACAGCATAGGATAAATTGCCACGGTAAATTACGTGCTACTGCTTTGTGAAACTTAATAAAACATTTATTTGAGCCAAGATATGCCCACTATTTTGGTTTCGTGAAACATTGCTCTGTTTTGTCATTTATTTATTTATTTATTTTTTAACAACTGTGTCGGTATAAAGATTTAACCGACGTGTTTCCTGTATGTGCCATCTTTCAAAATAAGAGTTCCCTCCAACAGATCATACACAACCAGCAAGTAATTTTTTAAAACAAAACACTTTGCTTCACTCTGCCTAGTCAGCCACAGCTTTTAAAGTGATAAACATGATTTATGGCCGGACCTATATCAATGAAGATCAAAAAGGCTTCTGTCCTGCGTGGATTGACATGTGTTTGTACAGAGTTGATTTATAGCCAAATCTTTTCCCACATTGATCACAGCTGAAAGGTTTCTGTCCGGTGTGGATTTTCTTGTGACTATTTAATCGCGATGTAGAGCGCAAACGTTGTCCACAACCAGAAGGTTTCTTCCCAGTGTGGATTTTCTTGTGCGTGTTCAACTTAGATTCACGGTCAAACATTTGTCCACAGACATCACAACAGAATCCGGTGTGGACCGCAAAATGTTTGTTCAAGTTGGATTTATCGTTACATCTAAATCCACAAACATCACAACTGAAAGGTTTATGTTTTGTGTGGATTCTCATATGACTGTTTAAATTTGATTTAAAGTTACATCTATATCCACAAAGATGACAAAGGAAAGGTTTCTGTGCCGAATGGATTATCATATGTGTGTTCAAATTGGATTTATCGTTACATCTATATCCGCAAATATCACAACAGAAAGGTTTCTGACCCATGTGAATCTTCATGTGTCTGTTTAAGTTGGATTCAAAGCCAAATCTTTTGTCACAAAGATGGCAAGAGAATGGTTTCTCTCCCGTGTGGATGATCACGTGTTTGTTTAAGCCAAATTTATCGCCAAACTTTTGTCCACAGATGTCACAGCAGAAAGGTTTCTCTCCTGTGTGTCGTCTCATGTGTCGCCTCAAAGCTGATTTACGTCTGAATCCATGTCCACAAAGGTCACAACAGAAACGTTTCTGTTCCGTGTGGATCGTCATGTGTCTGTTTAAGCTGGATTTGAAGCCAACGTTTTTCTTGCAGATGGCACAACAAAAGGGTTTCTCTCCCGTGTGGCTTCCCATGCGCACACCCAGGTCGTGAGAGAAAGGTTTCTGTCCTGAAGCTCTTGTCTCCTTCCAGTCTTCATCCATTTCCTTATTTTTTCGTCTACAGTCTGACAGGTGTATCAGTTTTGAGATGGCTTGCGCAACATATTCATCCTCCTCTTCTTCAGTCTTTAAGGAAATGAAAACATTTCCATGATCTTCTAACTTGATGGACTTTCCTCCATCATTCTTTTCTGGAAGCACTATGCCTTTGTTTTGGTCTTGATGAAACTGAGAAAGAAGAGAAAACTGCACATCATGTTCACTTTTTATGGTAGTAGCAGTGACTGGAAACCTGACAGCATCAAACTCCTCCTTCACATCGAGCATCTGTTCCCCTAGACTGACGCTGACTTCCTCCTGCTCCTCCTTAATGTACTGGAGCTTTGGGTCGTGCATGTCAGCACAGGGTTTTTGTTCTTCAGGAGCTTCTTCTTTATCCATCAGCATCTGCTTAACATCTGCAGGAAAAACTGAAACACATTGTGCATATTAGAAAGTATTTAGACTTTAGCCAGGATTATGTCACTTTACTGGTAGTGGGATTCAAATATATATATTCTTATTTAATTTGAAGTTAATTACAGGGTCTGTAATTAGTTGCAAACTACATAAAAAAGACTGATAGATTTTCCTTTGAAGAAATCCTTCTTTTACTGAAATAAATGAACAGACAAATAAACTTCACCATGAAAAAAATTATATTTATTATTATTTTTATACCAACAAATTTAGGCAGAGGGCTGCTATAACGATTCCCATTTCGATTTCATATTAGAAAACAGCACACTTAAATACATTACTGCTACTTTTTTGAGAACTTAACATATGGTGTAAACAAAGTGCAAATTCTAAAGTAACAACAGGACTTTGGGAAAACAAATCTGTATATCATATGGCTTTTAACAGCTTAGAATTGAACGAGTAACACTGAGGCAACCTTTTCTCCTTTAGCCAGTTAATGAGAAAAACAAGCTTTTTCACATTTTTATTTAGAGCTCTTTTCTTCTGAATGATGTTCCCAGCAAGTGAGAACACTCACATTGAACATGGGTACTTTCTAGGTACCTATATATGTGTAGATAATGTGAATTTATCCTCTAAGCGCCAAAGTCGCACAATTGCGACAAGCAACATTGCTGAATAAAACAGGCTGTATCTATAAATGTGGTGTCGAATCTTGTTACTAATTTTCACCAGGAGTTAGGGGACATATGTGCCTGTAATCTGAGCAGCATTTGTGGACATGGTTATAATCAAAGTTTTTGAGAAAAAAAGAGTTTGCAAAACACCCTCCTGCGTAGAGAATCGCGGTGGCGAAGCAGATGCGCGTATCGAGAGAAGAGCGAAACACTGTTTTTCCTTTCTTACTCGCATGATGCGTGGCCGAGGTGGAAGCATCCTACAAACGCCAAGCAGGGGACGTGGTCGGGGTGGCAGAGGGGCTCACAACATCGCAAATAGGGGTGAATATAGTGGGGATGAAAACAACCACGGTTTTCGTAGCAGACCGGGTGAAGCTACGGAAAGAAACACACCGCTAATGGTGGCGTTCACTGCCGCACCGTAAATCACGGTGGTGATGATGATGATGATGGCTGGCAGTTCTTGAAAGAAGAGGAAATGGATCCAAAATTTTGATGAGCCTGTTGGTTATTCTGGAGACGATCTGACAAATTCTGAGCCCATTGATTTCATTTCTCTTTTTCTGAATGATGAATTGACATTTTCCAATTTGGCCGCCACCTGTTGTCACAATAATCTAATTACATGACAAATCTACTTCTATCCCAAATTTAGGTTCATACTGAAGATATTTTTTATTGACAGTATTACTTTATCTCAAACCACTTCAAAGTTACAGCCTTTTGACACCTTGATATCAAGGTTGAACATTTTCCAATATGGCCGCCACCCTGTGACATCATAATATGCAATTCAGATTAATAATTTCACTCTCATCAGAGACTTTGAGTCATACTGAACAATTTTGTCATCGACAGTATTACTTTATCTCAAACCTCTTTAAAGTTATACCCTTCTGAAATCATGATATCAAAATTGTATTTTTTCCTGAAAACACTCCGGCGCCTAAAGGGTTGAGAATAAAGTAATCCATTTTGGTACGTGATGATAAGTCCTGACGTCAACACGCAGCTTTGCATGGAAAGCACCGAAAAGAAGAGCTGGAAAAACATATATGGACGAAACAGAGATTCAACCATTTCCGCCTCCACTGAAAGCAAAGATTTGGAGCAATTTATGTTTTTAATTGAAGGCCTAGGAAGACCGAGCTTGATACTAAGAAAGACAGATGTAAGTTTAAACAAAAGACTAAAAGAAAGGTCTCCAGTGCTTTAACCAAAACGACCAGACATGCGAGACACGGACATCAAGAGCCGCCCAGTCTTTTGTGGCATTTACCACTTGTCATGTGACTGATACCTGGCTGTTGGCACTCGTATGATGCACAAAAGCCACGTGGCTGTGAATGTCCACACCATGTTTAAGAGGTTTCTACACCTACACCATCAGTTATTGCTCCTTTGCATGCTCAGTTGCTGCACGACACAGAGGCAGCTGGCATTGCTGCTGACATAAGTTATTCGAGACATCCAACTTCCATTAAGATCTGGTTATAAGATACAGTTATGTATAGGATTAGAGCTCTACCAGATTCGAGGCCCGGCTCACTAGACACAGCTGCATCAGCTGAGCTAAATCCCTTTCCCTGTTCTTGAACGACATATTTTTGGTAAAGTCCATTATATGTTAAACATAAATAGGGAGTAGAATTATTTCACAGCAGTTTCTATCCCGGGACAATAAAACGTATTTAATTTTCGTTTCTCAAAAATTGGTTTTGGTTGTGAAATTTATTGACGGTCCCTAAAAAAAGAACCGGGCCTCTGAGGAGCGAGCAACCAGAGAGCAGCAGCCCGACATCAGGCCTCCGTCACCGGCCTGAGCAGCAGGGGGACGCCGCTCAACCTGCGGAGCTGCAGGACAAAACCGGAGCTTCTGGTTTTTACAAGTCACCTTCTGTTTCAGCTAGAAATGCATGTCCTCTCTATAAAATGATATAAATAATCATAAATAATCACGGTCATGCTTTATTCGCTTATCTGAAATATAAAAACATACGAACCTGACCTGTGTTGGAGAAGATCGGGATTAGAACCAGCCTCCATGTTGTTCTTCTTCCTTTTCTTCTTCATTATATTGGCGCTTGGCAAACAACTTAATGAGGCATTACTGCCACCGACTGGTAAGGAGTGTGGATCGCTTGACAAAAACTATGCCTATATCCCATGTATGTACAGTATGTACATATATACATACACACATACGCCCACGTACTACATTATTTCATATGAATTACATGGTTTAAAAAATAAAATCAAACCTGATAAGCTCTGTTTCCTGATTCTTTCTGCAATAATTCAACTATATCGTACTTCATTTTAATTTTACTAAGATTCTCACCCAACTGATTTCTCTGAATCTGATTTCTCATACAATGCAAAACAACATGTTCTATCGTCTCTTCCTCCCCACACTCACATTTCCCCCGTCTGATGTTTTCCCATTATGACTAATGTTTGTTTCAATACTGTATGTACCCTCCTATTTCTTTCTGTTCTACTTACTCAAACTTTTCTTTGTATTTTATAAAACCCACGTCCTTTCCTTTCTTCCTCCCATAACTTTTACCATTTCTCCTCCACTTTTTTTTCTTTTTTTCTTTGCATACTCAAAATTGCCTTACAATTTTAAATTTCAAATAAAGTTCTATTCTATTTTGTAATTATGCTCTTTACTTATTTTACACAAAAGAGTTAATTATTGATTTTAATGGTCTTAACTCTTCCATCCACTGAACTGCTAAAAGTAATGCGATATGTTGTTGCTGTTGGCAGCTTCATTTATTGTCTGTTGCTATTTCTTCTTTTCTTCCTCTCCATCCTCCTCCTCTTCTTCTTCTTATGACCATGATGTGTATTACCGCAACTAACAGATCCAAAGAGTGATTCTTCATGGACTAACATATAGATCTCATCATTTATAGTCAAATACTATATATATATTTATATATATATTGCAATATATAATTTCAAACTGCTTTCTCTCAAGTTTGCAATGTGTCTACTGTACAAAATCTCTTTTTTACTCTTTCACATTTTCCCATCACAAATCATCGTTCTGACGTTCTAAAATAACGCCCTGTATCGTTTCTTTCTCACCAAAATAGTCTCATTTTCGTTTTTTTTTGTTTATTTTCAAACAAATATAATTAAGTCATGTATCTTTTAATGTGACTACACAGTGGTGCAGTTGGTAGCACTGTTGCCATGCAGCAAGAAGGCTCTGAGTTCAATTCCACCTTGGGTCTTGTACCCCTGCCTCTCGCCCGTTGTAAGCTGGAGATAGGTGTCCGCATGTATAGAAAATGGATGGATGGATGTTCCAATGTTAAACAGCACTAGGCTGGTTTAAATCATATGTCTGATTGATCCCAGTTTGTTCATCTAAATGACAAATCTTCTCCGCATTGTAAGGTTACTTGTAGAGTACCACAGGGTTCCGTACTTAGCCCAATTCTATTTACTACATACATGCTCCCTATTGGTAAAATCATCAGACAGCATGGTGCTAATTTCAATTGTTATGCTGATGATACACAACTGTATTTATGTATAAATCCTGATGAATCCAGTCAGTTTGATAGATTACAGGCATGTCTAGAAAACATAAAAATGTGGATGACTTTAAACTTTCTGTTCTTGAACTCTGAAAAAACAGAAGTTGTAACCATTGGACCAGAACCTCTAAAAAAGAAACTGCTTAGTCAACCCATTAAACTGGGCAGCATCAAATTGGCCACTGGTAATAAAGTAAAGAACCTTGGTGTTATTTTTGATCAGGAAATGTCTTTTAAGTCCCATATAAAACAGATCTCTAAGATTTCCTTCTTTTACCTTAGGAACATAGCAAAAATTAGAAATATTCTCTCTAGGACTGATGCTGAAAAACTAGTCCATGCATTTGTTACTTCACGGCTGGACTACTGTTCTGTTTACATGTTCTTCAGGCCTGGTTAAATTTCAGCTCTATTTCAACAAATTCTTCATCAGGTAGAATTTAGACTTTTCATTTCTTACTGAAGCATAATGTCTCCCAAAATTATACCTTGTCTTACCATAACCACCCAGGTTATAGTTTTACCGCTGCTTATGACTATTCTACAAATAGATAATGTCTCATTTAATATTGGTATGACTGCTTTCCTTTGCCGCTGTGTCGTTTTGTTTGAAATATGTGAATTGTGGTGTGGACGTGCCCTTACGTGATTGGTGGATTCAGAATGATTGATGGCCTAGGCTGACTAAAAAGAAGATGCAGCGTTAGCCTGTCCTTTATTCGTTCTCTGCTTATCCAAAGCACCCACAGGTTTGCTCTTGCAGTACGTCTGTGAGCAGCTCTTGATAAGATTGTATGCAGAGGTTAAACACAGACAAACAAACAAGCTTTTGTTTTAGCTTGTTGCAGCAAGACCATACAACAGATCCCAAAAGCATTTCTAAGCTGCACTCTGAACGATTCAACCCTGACACTGTCATTTAACTGTTTTTCACTACCAGACACAAGTCGCACAATCCTAAATACACATTAATGCAAAACACACCAAACAATTTAATACTGCACAAACAAGTTATTATTCAGGTATTTTCACTTAATTTATTATTGTTGTTTTAGGAACAATGTTTACCCTGAAATAAAACCCAGCTCGAGTTTTAAAATGTCATGCACATTAAAATCTGTAAATCATTGATAAATTGCGTCAACTGCACGTTGTGCCTTTTAGAGGTCAGACAAGGATGGATCATCTTTATATTCCGACCACCCCTGGTCTGGAGGATGGTTGTCTTGGCTAATTTATTGTAATTTCTGTTGTTGGAAAGTGTTCTAAATTGTTTAAATTGTGTTGACATGTAATACAGCAGCAAGTATAAAAAGAGTATTTCAACCATGGACAATTTCTTCTCATTTTTTTTAAACTTTATTGAAGTGCTGGAATTACAGGTTTTATCCTGATCAGTTCTAGACACAAGAAGACCAAAGACCTCCCCCAAAGTTGTTGTTGGACGCAGCAAAAAGCTGCCTAAACTCTAAACCTGTGCCTGCAGACGGCGGATTATTATTTTCCTTTCCCAACTGCAGGGTCTGAAGCTGATGCATAATCAAGTTCCTCAGTGATGTTTACAGTTACATCGTCCTCCCTGCTGTCCTCTGATGACGGTGGTCTTTGCTGTCTTCGAAACATCTGTTCTTGAAAGTAGAAGGAAAAATGGTTCCCCTCTCTTTTTTAGCTGCCTACTTTCCAATCCTGAAGCTGGCTCTGGGGTATAAGCAGGCTTGAAATGTCCGCTACAAAGTGTGAGCTTTTATTGTCAAGTTATGTCAGCGGAAAGCCACAATCCCACTGTTGCCTTAATTCTTTATCAGCATTAAAATAGAAAAAATGAAGGAATCTAACATACCTACTACTGACTGGGCACAGCTGCCCACATCAGTATCTTGCAAAAGTTTCACTTTTTGTATCTTTTTCATGAGCTAGGTCTAGCAGCTGCCACTAAAAACAATATGGAGCAGCTATTGACGCCATCAGTACTATTGCTGGGTTAAATTGAGTCAATCTCAAAGGGCACTTTAGGAGCTCTCTCCTTTAATGATGTGAAATACATGCAACAGTAATATCACAGGTCCCCGCCAGGGGGACCCTCAGAAGGGGAAGTAAGTGGGACCTAAAAGAACTTTCTGTCAAACTACGAACAACAGCAGTCTTCATAAACACACTAGAACAGCACAAAACAGCAACATAATAACGTTTGGTTGGCATAGGGTCCACTACTGATCGAGAGATAAATCTGTTGTGCTTTAATTCAAGCATATAAAAAGACCCTAACACACAGATAAGAAAACAGAAAGTGCCACTGTGACTGCTGACTGATCAGATCAGGCACCAGGATTAACTAATCCTGGGTGTTAGGCTGGTCTGGAGCTGGCTAACAGCATAGGATAAATTGCCACGGTAAATTACGTGCTACTGCTTTGTGAAACTTAATAAAACCAAGATATGCCCACTATCTTGGTTTCGTGAAACATTGCTCTGTTTTGTCTTTTATTTATTTATTTTTTAACAACTGTGTCGGTATAAAGATTTAACCGACGTGTTTCCGGTATGTGCCATCTTTCAAAATAAGAGTTCCCTCCAACAGATCATATACAACCAGCAAGTAATTTTTTAAAACAAAACACTTTGCTTTACTCTGCCTAGTCAGCCACAGCTTTTAAAGTGATAAACATGATTTATGGCCAGATCTATATCAATGAAGATCAAAAAGGCTTCTGTCCTGCGTGGATTGACATGTGTTTGTACAGAGTTGATTTATAGCCAAATCTTTTCCCACATTTATCACAGCTGAAAGGTTTCTGTCCGGTGTGGATTTTCTTGTGACTATTTAATCGCGATGTAGAGCGCAAACGTTGTCCACAACCAGAAGGTTTCTTCCCAGTGTGGATTTTCTTGTGCGTGTTCAACTTAGATTCACGGTCAAACATTTGTCCACAGACATCACAACAGAATCCGGTGTGGACCGCAAAATGTTTTTTCAAGTTGGATTTATCGTTACATCTATATCCACAAACATCACAACTGAAAGGTTTATGTTTTGTGTGGATTCTCATATGACTGTTTAAATTTGATTTAAAGTTACATCTATATCCACAGACATGACAACGGAAAGGTTTCTGTGCCGAGTGGATTATCATATGTGTGTTCAAATTGGATTTATAGACACATTTATATCCACAAAGATCACAACAGAAAGGTTTCTGTCCCGTGTGAATCTTCATGTGTCTGTTTAAGTTGGATTCAAACCCAAATCTTTTGTCACAAAGATCACAAGAGAATGGTTTCTCTCCTGTGTGGATGATCCCGTGTTTGTTTAAGCCAAATTTATCGCTAAACTTTTGTCCACAGAGGTCACAGCAGAAAGGTTTCTCTCCTGTGTGCCGTCTCATGTGTCGCCTCAAAGCTGATTTACGTCTGCATCTATGTCCACAAAGGTCACAACAGAAACGTTTCTGTTCCGTGTGGATCATCGTGTGTCTGTTTAAGCTGGATTTAAAGCCAAATTTTTTGTTACAGACGGCACAACAGAAGGGTTTCTCTCCCGTGTGGCTTCCCATGCGCACACCAACGTCGCGAGAGAAAGGTTTCTCCCCTGAGTGGATCATCTTGTGTCGGTTTAAGCTAGACATAAAGGCAAATTTTTTGTCACAAAGATCACAGCAGAAAGGTTTCTCTCCTGTGTGCCTTGTCAGATGTTTCTTTAAGCTGGACTTGTGGCTAAATCTTTGTCCACAAAGGTCACAAAGGAAAGGTTTCTCTCCTGTATGGATTCTCATGTGTCTGCTTAAATGGGATGTTTGGCTAAATCTATATCCACAAAGTTCACAACCGAATGGTTTCTGTTCACTGTGGATTTTCTTATGCATGTTTAAAGATTTTTGTCTAATAAATGTTTTTCCACATTCTGCAAACCTAAACTTCACCTCCCTCTGGACGTCTTTTCGTGAGTCCACATTTTTCTTCTCTGGAAAACCTTTCTCATTACCCGGCGAACTTGAAGACCCCATTTCTAAGTATTTCATATCTTTTTGAAGATCCATCTCGGAAGCTCTTCTCTCCTTCCAGTCTTCCTCCATTTCCTTAATTTTTTGTCCACAGTCTAAAAATGGTATCAGTTTTGAGATGGGATGCTTGACATTTTCGTCCTCTTCTTCAACCTCTTTGTCTTCAGTCTTTAAGGAAATGGAAACATCTCCATGATCTTCTAACTTGATGGACATTCCTCCATCATTCTTTTCTGAAAGCTCCATGCCTTTGATTTGGTCTTGATGAAACTGAGAAAGAAGAGAAAACTGCACATCATGTTCACTTTTTATGGTAGTAGCAGTGACTGGAAACCTGACAGCATCAAACTCCTCCTTCACATCGAGCATCTGTTCCCTCAGACTGACGCCGACTTCCTCCTGCTCCTCCTTAATGTACTGGAGCTTTGGGTCGTGCATGTCAGCACAGGGTTTTTGTTCTTCAGAAGCTTCTTCTTTATCCATCAGCATCTGCTTAACATCTGTAGGAAACATTGAAACACATTATCTATATTATAAAGTACTTTGACTCTACAGTAGACAGGATTGCCACTTTACTGCTACTATAATGATTCCCATTTCAATTTTTTCAGGAACCTAATTGTTTAATTTGGAAAAAAGCACACTCGATAATTATGATAGCAAATTAAAATATATCCATATTGCAACACGATACTTAGATACATTACTGCTACTCTTTTGAGAGCTCAATATCGGGTGTAAACAAAGTGCAAATTCTAAAGTAACAACAGGACTTTTGGAAAACAACTCTGTATGTCATATTGCTTTTAACAGCTTAGAATTGAACGAATAACACAGAGGCAACTTTGCTCCTTTGCAAGCTCAGTTGCTACACGACACAGAGGCAGCTGGCATTGCTGCTGACATGAGTTATTGGATACATCAAACTTCTATTAAGATCTGGTTAAAAGATACAGTTATGTACAGGATAAGAGCTTGCTCTACACTACTTTATTTCTGGACACCAGATCCAAAGCCCTGCTCACAAAACATAGTTGCAGCAGCCGCAGCGCCTGAGCTAAAATCCTTTCCCTGTTCTTGAACAAAACATATTTTTGTAAACTCCATTACATGTTTAACATAAACAGGGATGTAAGTTAAAGTTAAAAGATGCCATCTTGTAATCCTCCATCTTTTGTGGTTATATTTATAGATTTCATTTTTTTAATGTCTTAAATTTCACCATCTAAGTAGAATCCTCATCAGAGAAGATCACTCACAAATCTGGAGTGACAAAGAAAAAAAAAAGTTTAAAACAGACACTAATTATTTGGGAAATGTTTTAGATTGTTCCATTTACCTACAGGCTTCAAGGATGGCAGTCAACCTCTCTAGTATTGACCACTCTGTCCAGTGCGACAGACTCATTTCGTCTCCAACTCACTTGTGTACGCTTGCTGTCTTTGTGCTGCAAAGTTAGTAATAATCAGTTTATTGATTATCTTTCTTTTTTGCTATAGATTACTTCAAACAGAGGTATTCTGTCAACTGCTAGGTACTAGCACTTTTGAGCATATGTGAGTAACGGGTATTTGTGTACATATATATATAATGCAGCATTTATTTTTCAATACAAAAAGAAAGTCTGGACATGACAGCAGCAATGTAAATAATTTGGTTTGCATTTGCTAGGAACAGTGATTGCTATTAGTATTACCACTGTGGGAGGAAGAAGCCACTTTCTGTCCTCCGCTCACCTACCCTGTTCTGCTTTGTTTGTTGAAAACTCTCAGTCTCCAACACTTTTGCAGCAGCGCCACAAACTAGGAGATCTTCGCTGCTGGTATGGAATAGATCTTGGGGAAGTTTCACGATCGATGAGAAACGAGCATGAAATTTTGATGATCGGTTATTTGAAATTGAGAGTTCTAGTGAGACTTATAGGCAGGCGGTTAATTCCATGTTGTTGGCCTAGAAGGCCTCAACCATTCACTACCTGCCGAAGTCTGTGAACTGATGACAAAGAGCAACCTGATGTTAACCGGTCTAATCTACAGACAAACAACCCATTCATACACAATCCACAGCCTCAGATGCACACATAAGGTGTGTGTGTCTGTCTAGCAACAGGATGTATTTTCGTTGGTATAACTTACCTTATGTTAAATTATCTTAAATCTCAAGTAATGACAGTGGAACACTTTTAATAGTGAAAGCAGTGTCAATATTAAAGTGTGTTTTAGTTGCAGAATGCTGGGATTAGCGAAAAGAAAAAGTCTGCATATACAGATGAGCAGCATGGTTGGAAATGAGGGAACCAAAAGAACCCAAACTAGACCCAAAGAACCCAAGGTAAAACTTGAGACAACACACAGCAGAGCAGCAGCATAAAGTGAACTTGAGGATTTGCAGAGACATAGACAACTCTGAAGACACCAAGACTTTAGAGACAGTCATAGCCAAGTGACAAAGCAGCAACTTCTCACGGTGGGTTATAGGTTAGATATTTTACTCTCGAGCTTTGCAGATCAAGCGGCATCCTCGCGGTAGGGCCGTTGCAGGTGTACTGATTATGGGCAGCTGCTCCCTGACAATATGTTTGGAAACCAGACACTTTTGAGAAACAAAAATCAAATAATTTCTTGTCTTGAGACTTTCTATCTAATTTAATGCATTTTTGAGCACATATGTCACATGACCTACAAGCTTTTCAAGAAAAGTCAAGTGTTTTGTGTACAGGATTTACTAAAAAATAGAAAAGGCATTCAAATTGGATAACAATGATTGTTCCTTATTTGACCCGCAAATTATTGAAAAAACAAAACAAAATTTTGGACAAAAATATAAAAAAAGAGAAGTGCATTAAAAGTCAATAGATCAATTTTAACACTGATTCTGAGTAAGTTCCTCACATGACATGTAATCTTTAAAAAAAAAAAATCTTTACAATTGAATATAAAAGAAAAATATGTGTCTCATCTTTACAATCTAGTAGAATAAATTCACAAAAGGTTTGTAACTCAGGACAATAAAACCCATTTAATTTTCGTTTCTCAAAAATTTGTTTTGGTTGGGAAATTTATTGACGGTCCCTAAACAAAGAACAGGTGTCGTGACAAAAAGTGCCAACATCTGATTGCCGCTCGCAGGAGCACGCACATCAGCCCGATGAGCGGTAGTGCAAAGCCGTCTGCTTTTCTCTGGATTAAACGGTCATACAATGTAGATACACAACTACATTATAATGAAAGCGTAATTATAGCTTCGAAAGTTTAAAGTTTTTCAGGTAACGGCAATTACGTGATAGACGTGTTTCTATGTGCTTGGTATGTCTGATGACTTTGTGTAGTCCGATCTTTGGAAACTGGAGTACAGTATGATTTACTAACGTTTTCAATAAAGATATGATAACGTTTGCAACAATCATCGTGACTCTGCATTGTTTTTATCTGATCTGGGCCCTACATAGCATTTGTTTCCCATGCTTCAATGTGTTTTGCAGTTTTCAATCAGTTTTCACCCGTAAAAAATTGATTGAAGCCATAGTTTAGTTACTCCAAGGTTATTTCTACTTAAATATGACTTGATTTCATTCCTAAGCTTCATAATATAACGATCTGAGCTCACAAAATAGCTTGGAATTCTTAGAAAGGACCATTACAACACAAAAGGGACATTTCGGCTTACTGTTACCCAAAGGTGATTTTTGCCTAAATATGACTTGGTCTCATTCAAAAGATTAACAATTGAAATAGAGCAAGTCATTCTTAGGGAAAAAGCAACTTTCTTTAACCATTTTTGGCCTTTAATCAACTATATTGTAGATTTTGTCCATATTGTAGATTTTATGTAGTCAAAATCCTATTCTCTTATATCTCTTTATATTTTATTATAATATTCTTATTTTGTAGTTATTTTAAAATTGCTCTCAGGGTGTAAACTGGACCGTGGGATTATAATTTCGTCCCACCTCATGTACCACATGTGATGTGATGACAAATAAAATTCCTTTATTCCTTGACTATGCCTTCAATCAATTTTTGACAGGTGAAAACTGATTGAAAACTGCAAAACACATTGAAGCATGGGAAACGAATGCTATGTTGCTAAAGTTATCATATCTTTATTGAAAACCTTAGTAAATCATATTCACTGTAGTCTAGTTTCCAAAGACAAAGAAAAGTTTAATAACACATCATCAGATGACCCCACAATTACCCAAATTACCTTTTAATGGAGTATTATTCACTGACCCAAAATTCAATAACCACTCAATTAGAAACTGTCTAAAAATAACATTCTCCCCAAATTTGAAAAAAATAAAATAAAAATCAATTGAAAGATTAAGAACTCTTTATTTAAAACTCCCCATACAACCAAAAGCTAATGAAACACACTTCAAAATTTTAAATGCAATTTACCCTTCAAAAGAACTACTAAGAAATCGCTTTAATATCGATGACAATAAATGCTCATTTTGTGAAAGTGACGTAGAAACGATAGACCATGTCTTCTATGAATGCAATCAAACCAAAATATTTTTGGAATAGCTTAGAAAGGTGGATCAAATCTAAAATTGCACCTCCTGAATCTATTTCTAGAGATATGGTAACTTATGGAGTGTTATTGAAAAACAAAACAATGAAACTCTGTTGTAATCGGATTTTTGGTTTGGCAAAATTCTTTATTCATAAACAAAGAGTGCTGAGATCATCCCCAGTTTTTAACATGTTTTTATCTGAATTCCAGTTATATTCGAAATCTCTGAAATATATTGAATCATATGAATACCTGACTGAAACATTAATGGAATTGCCCAGCGATATATGTCAATCCTAACATATGAATCCCCTTAATGATTGTTTCATTGTTTTTATTTTATTCTCCTTTTTTCCTTGTCAATATTACTTTGTATTTCCGTTTCAAAATCTGCCTCTACTATGCCTCCTACACAGTTGCACTAACTTGTTTGTGCTTACTTTGTTTAAATAAAGTTTAAAAAGATGTAGTCATGTGCATCTACATTGTATGACCGTTTAATCCAGAGAAAAACAGACAGACGGTTTTACGCCACCGCTCATCCGGCTGCTGTGCGCGCTCCCGCGAGCGGCAATCAGATTCTGGCAGACCATCACGAGACACCTGGTCTCTGAGGAGCGAGCAGCCAGAGAGCAGCAGCCCGACATCAGGCCTCCGTCACCGGCCTGAGCAGCAGGGGGACGCCGCTCAACCTGCGGAGCTGCAGGATAAAACCGGAGCTTCTGTTTCAGCTAGAAATGCATGTCCTCTCTATAAAATGATATAAATAATCATGAATAATCACGGTCACGTTTTGTTCGCTTATCTGAAATGTAAAAACATACGAACCTGATCTGTGTTGGAGAACATCGGGATTAGAACCAGCCTCCATGTTGTTGCAGTTGGAATCTTAATTTATTGTCTGTTCCCATTTCTTCTTCTTCCTCCTCTCCATCCTCTTCCTCGTCTTGTGACCATGATGTGCATTACCGCCACCAACTGATCTTCAGAGTGATTCTTCATGGACTAACATAGATTTGATTATTTGTAGTCAAATTCTGATATATAATTTTGTAGTTTTTTTTTCCTATAATACATATAATACAATATATAATTTAAATCTGCTTTCTCTCAAGTTTGCAATATGTCTATTGCACTAAATGTTTCATTTATTCTTTCACATTATCCCATCACAAATCTTCTTTCTGACGTTCTAAAATAACGTACTGTATCATTTCTTTCTCACCACAATAGTCCCATTTTCCAGTTTTATGTTGTTTTTTATTTATGTATTTTAAAACAAGTATAATTAAGCCGTGTATGTTCTAATGTTAATCTTAGTATTCTGTCCTCTCTTCGATTCCTACTTCCTGAATAATTATGTTTCAGACTCAGTAATAGCTACAGAATTAAAATCCATACATATTATTCACATCTTCTACCAACTGCCCTGACAATAAATCTGCCAACATTTCTTTTGTGTATGGTGATAAATAATTTGTGATACATTTCTCTCTGTCCTTTCAGAAATCTCTCACTGTGCTGCTCATCATTTCACCATCTGTACTGAAAGCTGAGCGGACAACCAAGATGGCGGAGTCGGATTTAATGGACTTTTCTAATCAAGTTGACCACTCAAAGTGCCACATTCACCACCGACGCATGCATCGGTAGCCAACTTGGGGTTAAGTGCCTTGCAGAGGGGCACATTGGCATGTGACAGGGGCAACTGTAATTGAATAACTGAACCTGCAACCTAGCAATTGCAAGATGATCTACTCTACCACCAGTGCGAGAGCCAACCAAGGGTTTTTATATCCAAACCATATCTAAACGAATTCAATTAATCCTAAAAGTAACAGAAGAGATTTTAGATCTTTAGGTCTTTTTTTTTGGCAAACTCTAATGTAATTGTAACTGCCCCTACCAGAGGTTCAAGAATCACTGGCTCATGATTATGGAAGCTACAGACAGAGCGAAATTAGTGGAGAAGATAAAATCAAAGAAATAAAGCCACGCCGTAAAACAACTGTACTAAAACCTCCTGGGAATACAACTAGATTTGATGGGCTTGAAGGGAAACTACATTATCGAAGCAAGAATGGATTTCATCCAAGAACCTCTGACAGAGTTTGATGTTCTTGAAAATAAAGTAGTGAGGATTGAAGAGCGTACAGGCACCATTAAACAGTCCACAGTTGTGTTAGATAGGGGTAATCGTTGGATCCGGGGAATCAAACCTCAGACCGGCAATAGATAAATTAAAATTCCCAATGCATTTACTTATTTATTCAACAGATTACAGTTCAATCAATACATTTCCAGATTAAGAGAAAATAAATGATTAACCTTTCTGCTCCATCTTCCACAAATCTGACATACGCCCCTAAGCCGTATGCATGATGCATGCTGGAAGCAGGTGGCTTGTGAAACAGCTGATAAACCAACAACAAAGTGGTGAACGGGACATGGAAAAAGCTGACAGTGTACAAAAAATACTGACAGACACAAAAGAAAAGAATAGTCTTTACTAAGCGGAGCATCCTGTTTACAGCACAAGATGTTATTGCTGTTTTGTCAGGTTGTGATCAATGACTAGAGCAGAGGTGGAATTGAGAGAATAAATAATTTATTCTGGGGGAAGAATAATGAACATAAACAGGAGCTAAACGTAAACAAACAGAGAACAGAAGCGAGACGCTGGGACTACAAACGTAAACAAAACAGAGAACTGAAGCGAGACGTGGGGACTATAATTGTGAGTAAATAAAACAATCGAAAAAAACAAACCAGCATAAGAACACGGAAGGGGGAAATAAACTAACAGACGACAAAACAACAATATTATAATACTCACAAGGGAGGAAATAAACTGAGACAGGGAACTGGGGAGAAAAGGATGGTGAAGGAAGCACGGGAAACCGGAGACTAAAAGAAAACAAAAACCAAAGTAAATACCAGGACGGGACCAGGGGAGAATAATGATGGAGAAGAGCCAGGACAGAGTATTCAGCGAGCAAGAGGCGAAAAGGCTTTCGGGGGGACGTGGAGGAAAAAGCTAGAGATGACGCAGAGAGACGAGGAGGGAAATCAGCAGACGATCCAGCGGTGGGTGAATGGGTAAACCAAGCTTAAATACTGAGGAGCAGGAAGTGGAGTGGTGGAGATGCAGACAGTGAGGGAGAAAACAAAGACTCAACCCAACTAGAAAATCACCTAAACAAAACAATAAATAAATATAATTAATGATAACAACTAAATAATAATGAACTTAACCAAACCAAAAACACGGATCATGACATGTATAAGATCATAATCTTTATTGGATAAAAAATTACCAAGAGACAATAACCGTTTGGCCGCAAAAAACAAATCTGTGAAGCAAAATGCTTTGGAATCTGATGGAACATCAGGCTCATGGGTATGCCTAGGCATGAAATTCTAGGATCCAGGAGTATCCTCAAAGGCATCCTCAACAATGTGATCCCAGGTCTGCTGATGAGCTTCATTTTAATGTAGATTAGTCAGCAGGAGCTATGGTATTTTTTTTATCAGGTTGACAGGGAAGCTAATTACTCACTTAGAAGACAGAGGGTGAGGCATGTGCTTGATTGCAGTTATTGAAATATGTAAACAAAAAACGAGCAAAACAGAAGTTTTTTTACAAAAGAGGAAGCTTGGAGATAGATAACTTTTAATAAATGATAAAATTAACATAAAAGTATTATGAAAGGCAATTTTGTTATTGCTCCAAACTCTTGCTTAGACTGGTTACCTCCTTGATCAGTATCCTATTTTTCTTTTTAAAAGCTTATTTGTGTGTGTTCTAAAAGAGATACTTTACTTGATCTTTGTAAAAAATATTCCTTTAAAAAAATAAAAATATTAATTTCTACAAAATGACATTTTCCTAGACAAATGTATGATTTCCTTAATGAAT
>JAVLVB010000449.1:272249-303976 GCA_032876305.1 Orestias chungarensis | reverse complement strand
TATATATATATATATATATATATATATATATATATATATATATATATATATATATATATATATATATATATATATATATATATATATATATATATACCCCATTATATCCCAATGCACTGACCGTTTAGGTACGTTTAGGTTTATTGTAATATAAGTACTATAGGTACCTTATAAAACATACCAATGTGGTTTTTAACACATGCAATAGTAGATTTAACACTCATGGAAAAAATATTACATTATAATTAATATACAGGAAGCTCTATCAATGGCAATGATATAGACATACATAATAAAGCTAGACGACTCACGGCGTAGACTCCGACGTCATATTCGGCGGCCATCTTACCACAGGTTGGCAGTTGGGTCCGATGTTTTTAACTTGGCTCCAGATGAATATATGGATCGATGGCCTTCAGTGCGGATAAAAGAGACTCTGAATCCTATTCTTGAAGAATTTGTTAATAACAAGATATTGTTGGATACCCAGAGAGCGCTCCACAGTGGAATTAGACAGTTCAGCTGGCACAAACCTAATGGTCAAGATAGATCACGTATTGACTATTGGCTGATATCTGTAGCAGTCCTAAAGTATGTTAAAGAAACAGAGATTGCAAGCTGTCCTCTAAGTGATCATTGCATCATCAATTTAAAACTACATAAACTAGATAGAAGTAATTAACCCAATAATTACTGGAAATTTAATTCAAAACTTCTTACAAATTTGGATTTTTGTCATTATATAAAAAAAAATAATTGTAGATATTTCAAATGACAATTCAATTGAAACACCAATTCTTAAATGGGATTTATAATATTAGAAAATGTTCAATTAAATTAAGATTTACAAAGGAAAATAAAAGCAGAAGATTAAAGATCTTATGTCACTTTACAAGAAATGAAGTTGGAGGGATGAGGATAAAGAAACAATAAATAAATTGCAATCTAAATTAGATGAGATTTACATAAATAGTCAAAAGGAGCTTATTAAGATCTAGAGCAAGGTGGATTGAAGAAGGAGAAAAGAATAGTGCTTTCTTCTGCCACTTTGCAATTAATAGTCTTATAATTGATGGTGTGAAATGTTCAGACACAAAAAAAATATCAGAGGAAGTATTTAAATTCTATAATAATCTTTACAAATCTTAACATACTGAACAAATTACTTCAATATTTTTCGATAAAGTAAATAATCTGATTCCTGTTATTGATGATAACTTTAAGGAAATCACTGAATTTGACATCACAATGTGGAATATGGCGTCTAACCGCGCCCCTGGGCCAGACGGACTGACAGCTAACTTTTATAAACATTTCTGGGAGGTTTTAAAACCCTTGTTGTTTCAGAATGTTGAAGAATATGTTAAGGAACTCATGGACACTATGAAACAAGGTGTAATTAAATTAATCCCAAAACCTGGTAAAGATAAGAAAAATGTTAATTATTTAAGGTCTATCCCGCTGTTGAACACAGACTGCAAGATCCTAACAAAAGTTTTGGCAACAAGATTAAAAACTGGTTTATCTTATACAATAAGTCAAACACAATCCAGCTTTTTAAAGGGCAGATCCATACATAACAACATCCGCCTGGTTCTGGACCTTATTGACTATGGGCACTTAGTAAGTGATGATGGTTTCATGTTGTTTTTAGATTTCCACAAAGCATTTGAATCTTTGGAGCATCAATTTATTGTTAACACGTTGAGACACTTTGGATTTGGAAATAGTTTTCTCAATATGATTACAATGCTGAACACCAACATTAACAGCTGTGTTTCTCTGTCAAAGGGCACATGCCCCAGATTCAATGTAGAAAGAGGAATCAGACAAGGCTGTAGTATCTCGCCTCTCCTATTTATTAAAGTTACAGAATTACTTGCAATAGTAATCACAAACTCTAATAATAAAGGTTTGGAAATAAATAACCAGGAAATAATAAGTAGTCAATTCGCAGATTATACAACCCTCTTCTTAAAAAACAAAGAACAAATTCCTCTAGCTCTAAAACAAACAGATTTGTTCTCTCAAGGCTCAGGGCTGCAGCTTAATATAAATAAATGTGAAATTATGGGTATTAGTGAATGTTCTGATTCTTCAATTTCCAATATTCCAGTTAAAACTGAAATTAATTAGTATTTAGGAATGGGGATTACTAAATGTAAAGCTACCAGCGTAAGAAAAAATTTACAAGAAAACATTGATAAATGTGGCAAAACCTTGAATAATTGGCTTCAAAGAGACTTGAAGTTGTTTGGTAGAACATTATTAACTAAAACTGAATCCTCATCCAGGTTGACATTTCCTGCTTATTCCTTAGCCGTCCCTTCAAATTTCATAAAACAGATTAACAGAATAAATGTTAATTTTATTTGGAAAAACAAACACCATTACATCAGAAAAAATGCTCGCTAAAAAATTACAAAGAAGGTGCTATCAAAGCAATTGATTTTGAAAGTATGAATGGTACTTTAAAAATAAGATGGCTTCAGTACTTTAAAAAAAATGGTGATCTTATTTGGTCTGTTATACCGTCGTTTGTATTTCAAAAAGTTGGTGGTATTGAGTTGCTACTAAAATGTGATTTCCAATTATCTAAACTCCCCCTACAACTCTCTTATTTCCATCAACAGGTTTTGTTACAGTGGAAGTTAATTTTCAAGCACAACTTCAGCCCTCATAATGTCCCACTGTGGATCAACACAGCCATTCTATATGGTAGAACATCTATATTTATTAATGATTGGTCAAATAAACAAATCTGGTCAATTACTCATTTAATGGATGAAAATGGTGATATCTTAAGTTTGGAGGATTATAACAGGATTTATGGAACTGATTGTTCACTAAAAACGTACAAGAAAGTTTTGCGTAGTATACGTAGAGTCCTTTTTAAGTTAGTTAAAAACAGTATATCTAATTTCTCTATCCCAAGACTCCATAAGATTCAAATTGAGCATGTGGACATTAGAGATAATAAATGCACCAATAGTTTCTTGAATCAATATTCTATACATAATATGTACCCAGGTCAAATGAAACATACATCTCTCTTACAGCATTTTAACAAATCTATGATAACCAAAATTAGGACAAATTATTTTAGATTCCCAATTCCTCCTAAATATAAAGAATTACAATTTAAAATAATAAATAACATATATCCTTCAAATGAGTACTTAAGAGAGAGATTTAAATTCAATGTTGAGAATTGTGGATTTTGTACAACTCAATTGGAAACTACTCAACATTTGTTTTATGAATGTAAAGAGGTACAAACCTTTGGGATCAACTTCGTAACTTTTTGTCTTCTAGATCTATAAATGTGGACTTTAATTCTTTACAAATAATTCAGCTCGGTTTATATATCAAAGACAAAAATTTGGAATTCTTAGTAAATGTTTTGATGACTATAACCAAATATTATATCCATAAATGCCGTTATGCAAAATGCTCCCTCGCAATCTCTGCTCTCCAAAACTAACTTCCCTCCTTTAACAGATGTCTGAAAAAGATGCAGAACTTAAAAGCAAATAAATTGTATAATTTAATGGAAGACTTTCGTTAGAAGCCCTCTCTTCTTAATAATTTACTATTTTGTACCTTTCCTTATTATTATTCTTTTATTTTATTTTATTTTTCTGTTTTTATTTTTTGTTCTTGTTCTAGCTTCTGTTTTGTATAGGAGTTGTTAATAGGAGTCGTGATCTTATTTTGTCTTATAATGTTCATTATTGACTTATTGTTTGAAATTGTCATTGTTATTCTTTATTTCATAACAAAAAAATAATTAAAAAATATATATATATAAAAAAAGTTGGGAACGATGTGTTGAACACAACAGGAGGTGAGTGATCTCTAACAAACTCAGATACTCAAATCTTGCAGAAAAGGGCATGGATTTACACGAACGTTATTAACGTGGTTATAATTTTGGATGACTAAATCTGTTTAAAGTGCAGCTTTATAAAACGTAATTATGCTAGGCTAGCTAGCCTAAGTTACTTTTGAAAGTTATCAAGGCTGAGACCAGCTGGGTTTTACTGAAACCAACAGCGATTTTGGGACAAACTTGTCTTTTGTCTACATTTTAATCGTAGTGATGTTTGGCCTTGGAGCGTTTTCCATAAACCATAGTTGTAATTTCTCATTGCTGAACAAGTTACTATCTGAGCTTCTGTCCGTCGTTTTTCTTTTTCTTTTAAACGTATATTCGCCTAATTGGGAAGTATAAAACAGATGTAAACTTTAAATCAGACTCAGTATTAATGTTTAGAGTCCCACTGAATAAAACATCCCGAAGGATGAGAAGTTTGTCCTCCGTGTTTGACCCATCCCTGAGGGAGCGGTGGGCAGCGACTGTGCAGGGAGTTTAACCAGCAACTTCACATCAGTTAGAGAGGAAGGATCGCTCTTCCTGTTCAGCATAACTACAGTATAGCATAAATTGCAATGATTTATAATGGGATTGCTTTGTTGCTATAAAAATAAACTGAATTGAATTGAATTGAAAGTCGATTTTGCCCATAACTGATATTGCTTATCGTCAAAAATCTGGGGGAAAGCCATCACAACAGTCCCAAAATATAAAAGCCCTTAATTTTTCCCAATACTTATTGATTATTATGATTATAGGTTATAATTATATAAATATATTATACCAACTTAGATTGCAGGCTTTGTTGTGTGACAGGCTGTCCTGCGATGTCTGCTGGCTAGTCTGGTGACAGATGCTGCATCTGCCATCAAGGACCAGAGCTACCACCTGCTGTCTCTCAAAAACAATTTAGGTCTGGTCATCAGAAGGTACGATAAGGTTAAAGGTCATCAGAGCAGCAGAGTGGATCATTCGCCAGGCATCAACAAATTTCAGGAGATCACAGCCCATCAAAATATTCTAGAGGTTCTGTACATGGTGAAGAAGAGGATCTGGACAGAGGATGTGTTTGGGCTTGGGGAACATATTGGTGAGACACAATACAGTGTAGACAGCCTCCACCATACACTGCTCACATTGGTTGTGTCCTTGTTTTTCAACCTAAGGGTGCACCGTATTGCGAGAATGAAAACAATGAGCTTACAGAGCAACATCATGCGGCAGAAACTAAATTAAACTGTCCATTTCCAAGGGCATTAGCCGTATATGTAGGACCATGGTGGGCCTGCTGTGTGCCCTCTTGCTCGCTCACTAACTCTCATTCGTTCTCCCATGGTTATACCAATAGCTTGTATGTCACAATTGATTATAGATTTATAGATTGATAGATAAATAAATAGATATGTAGATAGATGTATAGATAGTTAGATAGATAGATGTTACTATTAATGTTATTTTCTTTGTTATTTGAATTATTTAAAATGTTACCCTTGCTGTTCAGGTATTTATTAACATACGACATATCAATATAGATAGATGCATAGATGTTGTTACTATTACTGCTTTTATTTTCTTTGTTATCGGAATCATTAAAATCATAAAAAACATTACCATTGCTGTTCAGTGTTTTATTAACACATAGCACCACACAACACACCTGCTGTTGTTGTTGTTGTGTGCTTCCACTTTCTATTTGTTTTTTATTGTTGCGCTTCAAATTTTGAAAAAGGGATAATCATTATAATAGGCTACATTATGTATAATATTATGTAAATATTATATTTATCATAAATCTCATTTTGCTGTTCTTAACAGAGTTTTGGCCGCCCATTGGATTTAACATTAATTCCTCGTGTGTGTGTTTGCTATTTTCATATAAAATTCCAATGGTTATAATTATTCCTAATTATGCAGTGTCGTAACTACACCTCTGAAGTTTATAACAAACCAAACCGTTCGAAAATCAGTTGAAAATTGAGCAAGTTTGGGCGATAAAAAAAAACATGCAGTATTGCACTATACTGTAAGAGTGAGCGAGCTCCCTGTGGCAAGATGGCCGCCAGTACGGACGTTCGCTTCCATTGGTCGGCAGCGCGGGTGAGTCATCTAGCTTTATTATGTATGTCTGTGGGCAAGGAGCCCGTCAGCTGAAGGTGCAGCAGGTGGAGAAATGTCTGAAAGAGCTCAACTAAGAGTCAGAGAGTAAGAAGTGTCGCCAGCATGGAGGCTGGTTTCAAAGCCAGCATTCTGCTGCAAACTTTAGCTTCGTATGTTTTTAAGTTCTGATTCACTTCAGGAACCAGAAAGGCTTCTGACGGCCCGACATGACAAACCAGAGGAGAAAAATCCGTTCTTCAAAGATTGAAGCAAAGCTCAGGATCCTACAAATGGATCCCACAAGGTTAAAAAACAGCAACTATTTTCTTTTTGGCTCAGGAAACGCTGCATTGTTTGGGCTCTTCTGTGTTTCCCAACAACATGAAAACTGTCTCTTTGTTCCACTGATCCCAGCATCCTGCTGCTAACACAAACATTAAAAGCATGTTATAATATGGTCTTGCTGTCATTACTCGAGATTTAACATAAAAGACAACTTATGCTGCAAACTCAATATATTTAAATCCCAGATTATATATTTTTATTCAGAAAAATACATTCAGTCTGTAATTTCTTTTTTTCCCCAAATGTATATTCTGTATAAACATACATCAGCAGAAAAGCTTCTGTGTCGTTAAAGTATCCCGTTGTCCCAAGACAGGCATTCGTTTTTGGCTGTAAGTTAGTATAAATAATTGCAAAAATCAGTCATTAACTAAACTGGGGAACCACCTGATCATCGGAATTATAATATCCATAATAGCCTAAAGGTTGAGGTTTTTATTGACACTTTGGACAAATCCATAACTGATCAAGTCTGGATTAAGGCTAAAAGGGAACATTTGATATCTGCTCCAAATATCAGTTCACAATGAAAGCAGGAATGAAGATTGTACATAAAGTAATGTTTTATTTTTATTTTTTTTAAAGGTTGAAACTAATATTCTTCGGACAATTTATTGTTCATCTATTGATTAGTGACTGAAGTGATGGATCCAGTTCTAGTATTTTAGGGGTTTTAAGATGGCGGTTAAAATAGAAGTACCAAAACAGCTTTATGTTATTAACAATATGTTTTGTCCGACTTGCTTTTAAGCATCACTAACATTTGTTAGTGTTCAGCTTAGCTGCCGTTTTGCTCTTGAAAAACTATTGGCATGTTTTCTGACAGTTTCGGGCTGAACTGCTGAAATCAGTTCACAGTGTTCTCAGCCTCTAGTCGTTCTCTGACTACTTCTGAACTTCAACTAACCGTGATGATGGATAGGTTTGAGCAGAAGCTTTTAGAGACCATAAAAAAAGTATGTACATCTGTATGAATCTGAATGTTAATTAAATTTATCGAGCTATCTGCTTCTTTCTTGGATCAAAACACATATCTAACATATCTAGACACTGTTTATAGTCTAAATACTTTCTAATATGCATAATATGTTTCAATGTTTCCTGCAGATGTTAAGCAGATGCTGATGGATAAAGAAGAAGCTCCTGAAGAACAAAAACCCTGTGCTGACATGCACGACCCAAAGCTCCAGTACATTAAGGAGGAGCAGGAGGAAGTCGGCGTCAGTCTGGGGGAACAGATGCTCGATGTGAAGGAGGAGTTTGATGCTGTCAGGTTTCCAGTCACTGCTACTACCTTAAAAACCGAGGATGATGAGCAGTTTTCTCTGCTTTCTCAGTTTCATCAAGACCAAATCAAAGAGGTAGAGCTTCCAGAAAAGAAAATCTTTAAGCATGCATCTGAGATTTCACAGTAGAGACAAGCCTTTATGTTGTGAACTTTGCGACAAAAGATTTGGCCGTAAGTCAACTTTGAAGAAACACACGATGATCCACACCAAACCTTTCTGTTGTGACCTGTGTGGATTTAGACTTAGCCATTAATCGAATTCCAACACTCACATGAAAGTCCATGCTGGGCTGAAACCTTTTCGTTGCGATCTTTGCGACAAGAGATTCATGCGCGAATCGAGCTTAAAAACACACATCAGCATCCACTACGACCTGAAAGCTTTCTGCTGTGATCGGTGTGGACAAACGTTTGGCCACAAATCCAGCTTAAACAGACACATGAAAGTCCACACCGGATAGAAAACTGGGAGTTGTGACCCTTATGGATATACATCTAACAATAAATCATATATAAACACATAAAAACCTGCATAAAATCTTACCCTTGTGATGTTTATGGAAATAGATTTTTCTCAAAAAAACAGACAGATAATGATTCACCCTGGATGGGAATAAGGTTTGGTATGAATATCAAAGTTTAATTGGCTGCAGCTGGTTGTGAAATATGTATGTTTTTATTTAAGGAAATTTATTTGTAGCATTTCTGCACTGGTTAGCGTTTCTAGATTTAATTTATTTTTATGTTAAAACATTTCCTTAAAGTTACAGATTTTAGTTGCATAGTTTCATAGCAAGGCATTGATTTTGGTGCAAATGAGTATCTTTTCCATATTTCCTTTTTACTGTCACGATTACATCAAGGTTAATTACTTTGACAACCCTAATCTAGGTGCTGCGATGGAGCACTTAAGCTCAATTCAAAAGTTGATTTAGACATTAACATCTCAAATGAACTGTCGGAAAATGATGTCTTAGGTGGAAAAAATCACCAAACATCTGCTTTAGCCAGATTTCCTTGCTGTTTTACATGATCAGCTGAGACTGTTACTCTGTCTTGTTCTGTAGACACAAGTATTTGCACAACAGAAATCCTTACACGTTCCTCTTTAAACACTAACTTTTTTTCCACCTCAGCAATATGGACCTGGGTTCTTCTGAACGTTTCCTCCTGTCCAGACATATTCTCTTTTCTATTGTCTCCACATACACGCTCAGTATGGAGGATTGCATAGAAGTCGATGCCTTTTTTGCAGTTGGCTGGGTATCATTGAAAGAAAATATTCTTACTATTTGGTATTCTAAATTTGGCTTTGGTGTTTCACATAACTGTGTCAATAAATCAAGTCTTTCTATGTAATCAGATAGATGTCCTAATTTAACTCCCACCGTCTCCTGTGTCACGTTTCCTCCGTCTCCCACGTTTTCATTCTTGAGCTCCTCCTTTTGTTTCCATATTTGTTTCTCGTCCCAGCGTATCAGTGCTCCTGCTCCCATACGTCTGTTTCCTGTGTCCAAGCTCTCCAAGGAGATCAGGGATGACCCGCCTGCCAGCGGTCGACCCGGCTCCCGAGCCTCCTCAAGCTTTAGTGAACTGCAAATTTAAAGCCAACAGTCTCCACAATCCAGATCACTTTCACAGTTTTGACAACCAGCTAACTGAGCAACTGCATGGGCTCCACAATCAGCATCAGAAAAAATTCACACTTCAACTCTGTTGTTACTCAATAAATACTTTGGTAAATACTGTCCAAGTACTTTGTCAACTGCACACGATTGTGCATCCTTATCAGAGGTAGGTAGGAGTTTGTGTACTTCTCTTGGCAAGGAAATAGCTGTTCCTAATGCGTGCTTCCCGAAACATTGCTGACGTTGAACTATCTAACTAAAATGTCACAAACAAACCTTTTAGTCTTGCTAGACCACTGCAAGGTTTCCTGTTTATCCTGCGAACAGCTGTATATTAGGTCAACTTGACCTGATCTGTTTCCTTTTAACAGGAACCAAATGTTCAGTGTAGGAATAGAAGAAACCGCCCTCGGCTAGTTCAAATCTTATTGGTCGTCCAAAACTGTCTTTTGATTAAAATCTCATTCCTTAACCAAGACGGTATAATTACTTGCCCGCAGTGATATTCAGCCAAGATTTACACGAACTGGGAATGGGTTCAGAAATAACACATTCCATCTAAAGGCAATGGTGGAACCGACCCAGATGATATTGGCGATCCAGCTGGATCCAGCAGATGCTCAGCGGCTTAAAAAGGAGAGCTGTGAGAACATATTTTTTTATTTCCAATTGGTTTAGTTGATCGTTAAATCCATTTGTTAATTCCACTTTGTTTTCTCTGTGACTTCCAGTCCAGCATGATTACTATTATTATTATTTTTAGATTTATGTCAGGTTTGGTGTTGAGGTGACAGAGGGGGCTTATTGATCAGCTGGGGCCTGTCAGTAAGGTTTGCACATTATTTAATTATCTTTTGACATATAATTTTATAGTGCAAAATCAGATCTCGATAACCACAATATCTGGACTTTTCCAATGAGGTTTTATGATCAAAGATGAACGGGTCCAGTGAAAAAAAATGATGTTATTTTCTATCACTTGCTTGCAGTAAAAACGATTGGACGATTTGCTTGCTTTACAATCCCTTCAGTAGACGAATAGATACAAATGATTATATTGGAGATTTTGGCAAATCTTCTACATCAACCTGCTTGTGACTCTTTCCTATGAGTTTACCTTTGTCTTGTAAGGATTCCTGGGAGAAAATCCCAGACTTTTTTGGTGAAAAGAATGACAGAGTGCACAAAATGCATAATGTCTTAAAGATTTACTGCATTTTACACAAGAGCAAAGCATAAGACAAAAATGTGCTTGGTAGCTTTACCACTTGCGCGTACATTTTCTTTTGGCTAACTATAAAGCAAAACTTAAGGTATTCTTGAACACCGATTTTGTTGAAAGCCTGATCTACACTGCAGGCTATTAAATCATTTTCCAGTTGTTGGTGCTTCAAGTTCAGTTTTAAGCTTGTCACATTCCGATTGTCTGCAAAGTTGTGCATGTTCTTCATTACAACTGTAGCTAATTCTCCATTAACTGCGTCGTATTTGAGTCTGCTTCAATAGGGAGAATTTTACTGGTGCAGATATCATTACCCCTTTAACTTTAAAAGTAATTTCACTTCTGACTTTATTTTGAATATTACACAATAAGTTTTCTATAAACATCTGCTTTTTTTCCTGTGTAAAATTAAAACAATTATTTTTTTACATATTTATTGCAAATTATAGACCTGCAGTAGATCACCAGACAATATATGAAAAGATCAAGCTCCTTTGGGTATTTTACCACCCCAAAACAATTGTTTTATATGACTATCAGTAATTAGGCTAGGTTAATTTCTTTTTAATAACACATTTCATGTACAAGATAATTCTTTACATAAAGATCAAAAACCACAATTTAGGAGCATATAATTAGGATGCAGGAAAAATACAATTAAAAGTTTAATTAAAATGACAGTTTTAAAACAAAAATGAGAGTTTAAAAGCACAATTTGAGAACAATAACTAGGTAAAACAGATTTAATAACAGCCCTCTCAACTGTTTTATAGGAATTAAAAGTCAGGCCAGTCTCACTTTTTCAGGATGACCTTTCCAGACTTTTGGAGCTTAACACTGAAACACAGCCTCACCTAGTTTTGTCATGACTGTGGGAACAATCATCAAACCAGAACAGAACTTTCCATAAATCTGAGCCGGTTCATAAGGCTCGAACATGTCAGATATGCACCAGACAATGAAGACACTCGGACTCAAGCAAAGCATTTTAAGTCTATTCTCAGAGTGGCAGGAATCCGGGAAAGAGACCTGAGCCTTGGACTAATATTGTTGGATTTCCTTCTCCTAGTGAAAACAAAACAAACTGCTTTCTGGATGTTCCGCAATTTTCTCAAAGCTGGTTTAGAGCCAACGGAGCTGGCCATTTATGGTAGTCTAACCAGCTGGAGACACTGAATAACAAAATAAGTAAACATGGACACTGCTGTATTGTTTTATTAAACCATTTGTTTTATTAAACAAAATCTCAGTAAAAACTTCTTATGAAATATAAAGAAAAGTTTCCCTGTCAGTAGTTTACTGGCAGCTGTGGGCCATCCGGTCTCCATCATCACATCTCTTGCCTTGTTGTTACCACAGCCACAGATTACTTTCTCTTTAAAATCCGCATGATATATGAAAATAAAATAAAATCAAAATCATCTCTGCTAAACTTCTGGTGTAAATACGATACATCTATTTAGTTGAACAATGAATGACAGTAAATCTGAAAATCAAATCAAACTATATCAAAACAAACGATAAAAAAAAAAGAGAGTGGGCAACAGCTCTCCTCACATTAAACAGCTTTCTTCCCTTCTATTGAATTATCACCTGGAGTACATGTTAATTAAGTCGATGCCTGGCTCACGTCGACAATGCAAAGTGTCAAAACTACAGCCAAGACAGTGATTGTTTGTTAGAAAAAAAAGGCCTAAAACAAGTGGATGCACTGTGCACACTAAGCCACCTCTGGCAGCGGTCTCAAATATAATTTTTTAATCATAAAAAAAAACAAAAACAAATGGAGGCTACATGATTATCATCACAAAATAAAAATCTCTTTGGCATAGACCACCCACCCAGAAGCATTGACACAAACACACACTCACTCACTCCTAAAATGTTTCATTTTAAACAAAAACTTAAAGGCTGACTTTTTAAATCTTTTTTTTTTTTCCCTCGATAAAAAACACAAGTTTGAGCGCTGTTAAGATTACGAGTCTCATACTCTACAATAATTGCATATTTTACAGCAGGTGGAGAGCAGAGGGAGTTATCTCTACTGGTGAACATGTTCTCTTCTCTCTACCATGAAAATCCCACTTTAGGTCTCTTTCATCATCCTGTAAGAAAGCAGAAATGAGAAACGGTGGGTAAATGATCAGATTAAGGCTTTTTTTTTTATTTAAACAAAATTACCTAGATGCCGGCTTAACATAATCAATCTGTCGTCAACGTTATGTTATTGCAGATAAATCATCAGAATAATATCCCATAGGTACCTGGAAATAAACCTAACGTAATCCTACCATGTTAATCCTACAACGATATGTCGCCATTTACTGATGTGCATTAAACTCGATAGCTGCGCCCTTAAGTGATTGTTAGGTTCACTTATTCAGGCACTTTTTAATACAAATTATGAAACAGACAATCACAGCATCGTGGTGTATTTATAGGCATACAGGGTATAGATTACTTGCTAAAGATGCTAACAAGGTTCTTCCCTTAATGACCACACAGCTTGCAGCAAACAAAAAAACTGAGACTTTGATCTCCCCCTCATCTCAAAAAGTCTCAATCCTGTCTTCCAATGAGACTACAAGCTCAAAAAAAACAACATAACTTGGGTATTAATAGGGCATGGGGGTAATTAACTATCTTTTTCTATTCCTTTTTCCAGCTGAAATACAATCTAATGTGTGTGAATCTAATGACTCAAGCGGTATTTTATTTTAACTGTTATCACTATATATAACTGTGTATAAGTGAAAGTATATATACATATTGTTTCTAAATAAACACTTTGACTTCTACTGCTAATTTCTCAACTGCACCGCTGTTTAGTCATTTCATATACCCCAATAAAAAAAAAGTAAAAACAAAAGAACCATACAATAAAGTCACAATTATGAATGCCGTGTTTTTTTAGTCACCAACATTGTAACATACCAAACGTTGTTAATTGTCGTTATACAAGCCGTTAAAGTCGGGGTGGAATGTTTGTTCCGTATTGTACACCTGTTGCCTTTCAGGTTCGTAGACATATTCATTGAAGCCATCGGTCTCTGCAAGAAGTCAGAACATTAGTGTTTTCATCAGTTTCCTGCAGCAATCACAATGCTGAAAACAACTCTTAATAAAGCGACAGTTATTATCACCCTACAAATGGGTGCACCATGTGCATGCCGTGACCAAGTGCTCCAGGATGTGCTGTATGTGCACATTTATAGTCACAATTACTCACCATCTAAATAGTCTTCGGGAATGGCAGCGTTGTGGGCCTGTCACAAGAAGGATACAATCAGTTACTTGCAACATTTTCTTTTTTAACTTGTGCAAGAATATTCATCATAATACAAAACTTACAACCGTCTTATAATACAGTTGTGTTGAATAAACAAATGTGATATTCAGACAGCAGAGGGAGCCACAGGCTTACCATCTCCCAAGATTTAGGGTCATTTTTGAACAGACAGTGCGTGAGCTCTACAGAGACACGTTTCTTGTATTCGGGGTCACTGTCCTCAGAAATACGGAAAAGCACAGCAGCGGCGTAGGTAGCTGGAGACAAAGGTTTAGTTATCAGTTACACAATAAATACATGAAATGGATCAGACTTCAGGAATGTTAATGGCAACGTTTACAGTGTACTTTTGAGTCTTAAAATTGTTTTAGTTTGTACATAATGTTTGGTTTGAACTGAACATTGGTTTCGAGCTCATGCGACCCATTGGGGGTTAGCAGATGGTAGCCTCTGGAGTGGTTCACTGAGGAGTAAAGATATGCTGCAGGCCTGCCACATCCTAACTAAGGCCAGATGTTCAAACGAACACATTTGCCTCTCAAAATGTTTGAGAGCACTGCTGATCGTAATCAAATGAACAGAAGTACTTCAATCTGATGGCTGTCTGTACTTCCCATTCTTAAATACAGTCTAAAACCGTAACTCTAAGTGAATTCTTCTGTACTCTGCTGCTCATGTAAAAATACTAAAAACTTTGAACCCGGGGGGAAGAAAACTGTGTTTTTGTAGATTCATTCTTTTCAAATTGCGATGATAAATTTAAGCCAATTACTAAATTCTGCTTCACAGAACTTGAAACGCATTTTGGGTGGGTGGGGGAACCCCAGATAGCCCTGAATGTTTCGCAGGATACGGATGCAATTAGGGCTTTGGATGAGTACAGTCACTGCATTGCAGTGGTGGAACATTATTTCGACACAAGTCATTATCAGAAATTCTGTTAAGCGGCGCAAACATTAAAAGTCATGAGTTGTCTGATAAACAGAAATGCAAGTAAACAGTGTGGTTTAAATTACTTCAATTTTAGGATAAGCTCAATAGTGTATTTAATATCAAGTCTGGATTTTTTCAACTGTTATTCTCAATAAACAGAAGTCTATTAGCAATACACTCTGAAAAAGTATTTGTCTCAGTTGAGTATGAATCCTATACTGAATCTAAGCTCGGCCCTTTGAGGAGATTTCTTTTGAGAAGGAATTTTAACTTCAGGGTTTGTTTTATTTCTTTTCATGCAATGTTTTGCACCTTTTGCACTAGCATGAGTTTAGGTGTTAAAAACCTAATGAAAAAAACTTGGAGCTTGTGGTCACCTTTAAACCTAGCTTTGTAATGCTGGTGTAAAGCCTGTACAGCCATACCGACTTGGGGGGGGGGTAAGCATAATAATATTAAGTCAATGCTTTGTTGGCTTAGCATATGTGCCCACATATGATATATAAACTTATGGCTGAGGTTCTCTCAAACCACCAGCGTCAAACCTTTAAAGCAGCGGTTTCGGTTTTGCATATAAACCTTTAAAACACTAAATCGAGGTGATGCTGGAAATGACACAACTAAACACTCTAGATGGCACACACAGAGTAGGTTCAGCACTTTCACGAATTGATTTCCATTCTCGCCAACCATGGCTCATCACACCGTTACAAAAAGCTAATCGAACTGTGATGTACAGGCAGCCTACCTGTGCCCTCGTCAGAAGAGTGCAGTAGCTCCATCAGTGGGGATGTGGCTCCCTCTTCTTCAATAATCATAGCGCTGTCCTTATCCAAGGCCAGCTCACACAGAACACCCGCGGCCACGCGATGCACATGCATCGTCTGAGAGTGGAGGAGCTGCAGAGGCAGGTACAGTTGTTAAGAGGGCGAAATAACTAATGCCTACGTGTAAAGAATCAATGTAAAAGTATTCATAGGTCAGTAACAACATTAGGCTTTAAACGTTCTTCCTCTATGCTCTTTTTATGGTTTAGTGTTGTCTTAATGAGATGCCAGACATTAAGAAAGATCCTTTTCCAACCTGTGGCTGTACACTGATGGTTAGCTGGCTGAAAGAAGTATAGTACACCATTTTCCCTGCTTATTTCCTTATTTTTGCTTCAGTAAATATATTAAAAATACCACAAAAAAAAGGTTTCATTATTATAAATAATAAGAATTGTTTTTACGACGAATACGATTTTTTAAAAATAATATCCATTGGGTCGAATCTTACAGTTATTTTAGATTAGATTATTCTTTATTGATCCCTCAGAGGGGAAATAATAGTTCCAGTTCACCCATCCAGACAAATATTACATGGGGAGACAGGTGACTTCTGCCAAGCCGCCATTAACCAAGAATTAGACTTTGTGTGTTACAATCATGACAATATTATATTTTTACTTGAAGCTTTTTAAGAGAATGATACTGACAAATGATTGCCTAGTTCTGTGTTGGTTACCTGAACAAACAGTGGGATGATATTTATCGCAGAAATTTGCTGTCTATTTTCGGGATCTCTTGCCAGAATGTGCAAAGCTCCTGTGCAACCCTCAACAATTTCTTCCATCCTCACACCATCCTAAAATAAGATACAAAAATAAAAATCAGAGATTATTCCAGGAAAAAAATATTTTTTTAATGTATGCAATAGGTAAAAACACCAGCAACCATATGGTACCTGGTAAGTCTGATGAGAGGATGAACCATGTATCTGACTGTCCTGCTGGGCAATGAGCAACATGTTGGCCAGACGGGGGATAACTCCTGCATTACGGAGGGAGGATTGGTTTTCGTCACACAGGGCCAGGTTACGAATCAGGCCAATAGTAGCCTGCAGAAAGGGAAAAATTGAGACGAAGAATTGTTTAGCAAACAAACGTTAACAGCTTTTTGCTTTTGTTTTTAGTTGAACAATACTATCCAGACTTGCCACTTTGTGCTGTGTGACACTATGACCCGTTGGACCCTCATTACCCATCTTTCCCACCATTTTATGTTAGAGTCCTTCGATTATGATTTAAATTAAAAATTGTTTTTAAACTTTCTTCAAACCTATTAGCCTTGGTCATGTTACTATGTTTAAGCATTTAACAGACGCTTTTATCCAAAGCGACTTACAAAGTAGACACAATGTTACAGTTATCATCAATCCGACCATAAACTATCTAGAGGAATATCCCTAGTCAGAGTCAGTGGTGACAGTGGAGGGATAGAAGGAAGTACAGAAAGAGTATAAGAGGGGCTAAAGAGGCATGGGTCAGAGTTGGGATAGGAGATGGTCTTTAAACAGGTGGGTGTTTAAGACAGACTTCCTAAAGACAGACAGGGACGCTGCTGTTCTTGTGGCTCATTCCACCATCTTGGAACAAAACAAGAAAACAGTCTGGATTGTCCTAAGCGTGGTGTAGCAACTGCTAGACGACAATCCTTTGCAAGAGTATTCAAGTAGATGGGAGCCGTACCCTTAAGCACTTTGTAGGCTAGCATCAGGGACTTGAATTTGATTCAGGCAGCCAGGAGCAACCAGGGAAGCTCAATAAACAGAGGGGTGACGTGAGACTTTTTGGGCTGGTTGAAGATCGGACGAGCCGCCGCATTTTGGATAATTTTTAAAGGTTTTACCGTACTGGCTGGGAGACCAGTCAGGAGTGCGTTGCAATAGTCAGGACCTGAGATAACCATAGACTGAGCCAGGAGCTAGGAGCTAGGTAGCATGTTGGGTAAGGTTTGGCCGTATCTTTATGTTTAGAAAAGCGAAGCGACAAGATCAAGAAACAGAGGCAACATGATCTTTAAAGGTCAGCTGGTCATCAAGCATGACACTCAAGTTTCTTGCTGCCTTTGATTGAGTCATAGACAGGGATCCAGTCTAAATGTGAATATAGTGGTATATGGTTGGTTTGGCTGGAAAAAGAAGCGGTTCCCCCAGTACTGAACCTTGAGGAACCCCTGTGGTCGGGTGATGCACCACAGAAGTGCGTCCAAGCCAGGATACTTTGAATGATCAACCAGTGAGTTAAGGTTCAAACCAAGAGTGCACTCTGCCTGCGATGCCAATGCTCGAGGGCGTAGACAGAAGGATGCCATGATTGAGTGCTGATAATTCCAGAAGGATAAGTACAAAGGACTTAGCAGTTGGTCTTGCTTCTTTGAAGGCTTTTATCACAGACAACAGAGCTGTTTCAGTGGAGTGGCCACTTTTAAATCCAAATTGGTTTGCATCAAGGGGATTGTTTTCCAAAAAGGTATTCTGTGATCTGCTTAAAGACTTCCCTTTCAATGGTCTTAGACTGAAGTAATATTGGCAACTTAAAATTTGATTCTAGCATCTGCGCTGTGATTATTAAGTTGACATGTTTTGTGTTCCTCCGTTTTCCCGAACTATGTAGATTTATGCCACTTTCCCAAAGCAAAACACTCCAGCACAAATTGTATCTCTTTCATTTAAATCCATTTATCTACCTTAACGATTGGCCAGTGGTAAGGTTGGTCGATCATTTTGCAGATCACTGGGATACCATAGCGTTCCCTCACAGTGTTCTGTGCGATCACAGCATGCAGGTGGCGTGAAGTCAAATGGCGCATGGCACAAATAATCGGCTCGGCCACATCCTCTTTAGACGAAACACGAAGAAGGGCATGGACCAAGGCATCAGTCCCCTGGTTCTGGGTGACCAGGGATTTGTTGTAAGCATTGTTGCACGTGAGGTTGGACAGGATGCCTGTGGCGCATGTGAGCACGTTCATGTCATCTGAACTGAGAAGCCCCACCAAAGACAACAGCAGGTTATCAACTCCTTCCTGAAGAAGAAGGCAGATCAGATTAGTTTTGTGCTGGATTAGGGGAATGACGAATGAGGTCTATAAGAAAGAAATTTGGACCTGTCTTGTAGCAGCATCGGACAGGTTTCTGAGGGTCCACAGGCAGTTCTGCGACACACGTTGGTTGGGGTTCATCACTTTGACACCCAGAGCTTGCATCCCACCTAAGGAGACACAAGAAACCCACTCAGCTCTCGACAACATTTAATAAACTAAGCTGTTGGGGCATCAGTCAAACTAAAAAAGCACCTCATGGCGCCCCAGTTGCAATCTCACATACACTTCACATATTACATACCGACATCTACAATGGCTGGTTTGTTGGTAGGGCACACAGAGAGGACTTTCAGGAGACGGCTCGTGGTCCAAAGAAGCTTTTCGTAATTGGACTCCCTCATGATATGAACAAGACTTTCAGGAGCTCCCTGTGCAAGCATAATCAGCTGTTTGGCAGAAATGCAATGTTAGTAAGTACTTCTTTAGAAACTATTCAGATTCATTTTAATATACACATTAATGATTAAAACGAAGACAAAAATTTCAAGTCTGCAAAACTATAGCTTGTCCAGGCAGATTAATTCCGGCTAATTTCTTTCTCAGTACTTTAATCATGAAAAATGAACTGCACCCATACAATCACATGAACAGCTCTGTTCACATGCCACACCCAACACTAAATACCTTCACACTGCACATCTGGCAGCTCTCCAAGCATGTGTTTTAGTGGCATAACACACAAAATGTGATAGTCCCACAAATGTGGACACACCTTGCTCTCCTGGTGACCGTAGCACAGCAGCTGCATGCAGTCAGTAGTAATGGCCAGGAACTTAGGGTTGGACTTCTTCAGCAGCGGGACCATCTTTTGCAGTCCTTCGGCCAGGCGCACCGCCATCTTGGCTCCGTCTAGGTGCAACAGCAGGTTGTGAAGCGTAGTAATGGAATAGAATAGCACGGCCTCCACGGGAGAGCTGAAGACAAGACAATTCACACCGTGAGAAAATCTTATCATATTTTAGTTGACTACATTTTCTGTAACTAAAACAGAAACAGAAATTCATAGGGATTCCTTTTTTTAAAAATGGGTTATCAGAGGTAGAATAAATACAATAACAGAATTAAGTTATAAATGGCTAGTCAATCCTTTTTTACATAACTAAAATCAGATTTGATTGGACTCTCCTCTATACTATATTCATCTGTGTATAAAAGTGTCAATCCATGTCTGCCCTGATGTCATTTTGGCTATGTTTTTATGAAATGTAGTGAGAAAAAAAAAAAAAAAAAGAAGACATCTTTCCCTTTTGGTTTAAATGACAGTAGGAAATTACACATTATGTTTCTCTGTCCCTTGTGTGAAGATGGAAATTAGCCAGTGGCTATATTTGGACCAAAAACAAAGCAAAAAACCTTTTATACAAGGTCAATTCTAAAGAGGTTCTGACATGATGGTAAGTAGAGGATATTGTTTCTCCTTGCTGTCTGACCCTATACCAGGTGCACCTACATCGTTAGTCAGTAAGCTTTGCAATTGGGTTTTGCACAGCCAGCATAAAAAAATGCTAATAAAACAAGTAAAGTCAGTCCATTGTTTTTTTGTTTTTGTTTTAGGTAGTTCATTTCCCAAATCTTTACTATAGGGAATAAACATTGTGCTAAGGTCTTCCCCATCAATGTAGGAATTTCACAGCCTCACACTTAAGTTATACAGTCTCTTTAAGTTAAAGAGAGAGACTGTATTGGCTGCATAAGCTTCAAGTCTACGATGTTGAGTGAACTTTATCTTTAGACAACATAGATAGAAGAGACGACAGGGCATGATACCCATTTTTTAAAGCGATACCAGAGCATACGGACGAGGGCGGGGATCCCTCCTGATTTGAAGATGCCAAGTAGACCCTCTTTGTCGTGGGACAGTTTGTGAAGGATGCTGGCTGTGGCCCTGCTGACGTCCCAATTGCGTGTTTTCTGCATGGCCCGGATCACCGCCGCCACCATCTGAGGAGACTGCACCAGGGCACGGCATGAGGCCTGTCTATTGGTGATCTGGTCCACAATCTGTGCAGCCTTGCCGACCACCACCTGTTTAAAGATAAAATAGTTGGGGAGGGGTGAATTTTTGTTTTACTGCTGCAGTAATAGCTACAATACTTGGTAACCAAGCGATTTGATAATTCTACTACATGTGTAGCAATGTTTCAGCCAAGCTTGATTACCCACTTATTATGCATAAATGCGCGGGAGCATGCCCTTGTGTTAATCACCTCGTCTTCATCATTGAGAAGTTTCGTGAGCTCAGGGATGGCCCTTGTGGCCAGCTCGGCATCGTCTTGGTAGTTGATAAGATAGATGATGGCGTTTTTCAGCATCTGCGAGGGCTCGGCCAGCCGCTGGACATTGGTCATCTGGGACTGGTCTGTTTGGGTCGACAGGATCGTGGTGCTTTCCTCCACCGTCTCAGGGAACATCGCAGCGCGGACACGCTGAGCTCTGCTCAGAGTGTATTTGGTCTCCAAATCTGGAAAAAAGCAGATGGTGGTCAAACTAATATAAAAAAAAGAGGAATTTTTACAAAACCTAGAAGTTTGAGGGCTGCTTTGTCTCACCAGGCGCCTCTGTAGTGACGGTGGTTGTCTTAACGTAACGCGTGGTTGTGTGCTCGCTGTCATGGTCTCTGATGGTGGTGGCGCCAGACTGGATCCCCGAGTCGTAGCCATACGTTGTTTGTTGGTTCCACTCTTGTACCTTTGCTTTACTTCTTTCCATGTCACCCACTGAAAAGCACAAAAAAAGAATAGAAACTCATAAACAATACAATAGTATTTAAATTCAAAATGAAAAACACTTACATGCTTAAAAAAAAAACTTTAAACACTTCCCATTTTTTAAATTGGTTCTCCAGACTAACCAAATACTTTGAAATTAAAACCCTAACATAAACGTATTTGATGGTAAACCAATGCAAGAACACTCAAAAATAATTTACTCTGGACTTATTAAATTGGAACCGTTGCTAACTTTATTCTTGATACTCAAAGTGCGTAATACCAACATTTTAAAGCCTCCATATTATGAGAACCAGCTGTAATAAAAGAGAACACTGCATCAGTAATGAATTTTATATGACTGGAAGAAACCAAGAAGTAAAGTCCTATTAGACTAGAGACGAATGATATAGCAGCAAATCTGTAATGTGTTTTTTTTTTTTCTTGCCGTTTTTGGTTTTTAAATATCGTCAACAGTCCCGTAACAGGTTATGGAAATATATATATATATATATATATATATATATATATATATATATATATTACATAAATATCTGTTGCCAGTCGTAACTGCTATATTAATATCGGACATAGATGTCTGCCTTAAGTTTTATACAATTTTTATATCCCTAGTTAAGACATTCAATAAAACAGCAGAGAGATAATAAGAGGGCTGACGTGAATTTAGAAACTGTTAGAAAGTCTTGGTCGGAAATTAAAAGGCTGATTTCCATCTTAAAAAAACAAAAAAAAAAACAAGAACAAAAGAATGAAATGAGTCAATAATCACTTAACTTAATTCCATTAATAACCCAATATTTGTAGCATAAATTAATAGCTGAGATTTGTAGCATTTATCCCATTTAATCATTTTTGACATAGAAACATCACAAATGCCAAAAGAAAAGTAGATTTTTGCTCCATATTTTTTCTCATTAAATTGATTTTTAGTTTTAATTTTAATTAATAGAAAAGGACAATTTTTATTTTGTCAAAAATGTATTAAAATGTAATGAAAAATAAGGCCATCTCAAGAAATACACAAGGCACACACAAAGAGAGAATGTGAAGCTAAAAACAATATAAGGTTGCCTTAAAAAAAAAAAAGCTAGTAGAGATGCCAGTGACGGAGAAACTAAATGGTTAAAATGCATTGAAAGAATAAAAAAATAAGAGCTGAATTCCTTACTTTGCATCGCCATACTTGTCTGCTGTTATAAAAGGAGCAACGATGGAGCCAACCTGAAAGATGCAGAAGAAGGATAGTAGTGATTCTCCAAGATCTCCTTCACTCCAAATGATCAAGACACATCTGACTGCACGCCCATTCTTTCATGAATAACTAAGCATTCTGGCACGCTCTCTGCCTCCTTGCACAAGCCCTGTCGTTTTGCTTTCTCGTCTGCCGCCGTGACAGATCCCGAGCTGGACCCCCCTCTACCCTGCAGCCAGGCACTCTGACCTGAAAACGACAACACAAAGCAGCAGCAGCAGCAGCAGCGTCGTGGTTTCAGGAGGAGGGAGGGCGAAGTGGGCGGAGAGACAGCAGCATGTCAGAAATTCTCAGCACCGACCTTTAACCTCAGGTCCCCACCCAAACAGCTTGGAGCAGCCTTCTGCTGACGTACGACAATCAACTCGCTTGTCAGCTTTAGACTCTGGTGCGAGGCTGTATTGCATGTGTTTCTGTGTGTGTGAGTACACTTGTTCAGCCGTTGCATTTAGGACCTAGGGCTTTTAAAGGGGCCACGGCCAGGCCATAATGCGGTGGACCCCCTTTTTAAAGCTAGGCATAAACTCAGTTACTAAAACGAATGGAAAATGAAGTCCTAATTTGGATGGACATACGAATGTGTGTGTGTGTGTGTGTAGTGAGTGAGGAGACCTTGTCACACACAAAAGCAAACGTATAAGAAAACACCAATAACCCCACAAGTGTAAAATCATTTTGTGAACATCTGCCGAAGTTGCATATTTATTAGGCTACCTGTCAGAGCAAGTTTGTTCAGCACCACCTCATCATTTTCGTTACATTACCGACTCAAACCAGGTACAGTTTTCCTGTAGTATATGGTTGTATTTGTATGCAACCTCCGTAAGGCAGCGCAGTGAAACGATTTGCAGGTCAGCTCAAATGCGCAACAACATTCTCTGTGCACCGATTTGATTTCCCGGAGCAAACAACCACTGTCGGGACATTGCAGCGAAACGTTCGCCACATTTTTGCAGCTTAAGTGACGTTCACCACAGAATCCCCCCCTTGAAAAATCTGCATTTATAATAGCTGCCTGCCACTGCCTTTGACACATGACTGACTGGCACAATGTGTACACTGTGCTGCTTTCAAGTGCTTTCAGATGTTTGGCTGTTACAGAAAGCTTTGTTAGGCAAATCACGGGGCCACATTGTGTGCATGTTTCACAAGCACCGATGATGGACTCGAGGTATACAAAGATTTGAAAGAACAAGACAATGAGTTAAAAAAAACTATTAATCCTATCCTCAATGCTGTCGTGAGACATCTGGTTTTAGTACAACAATACGCCTCTATGTGAATCTTCCATTATTACGACCAATAAAACAAGGTCTGGGTAAAGTACGAAATGTTTAACTGCTGCGTTGGCAGACGGTGAGCCATAAAAAAACGAATCAGGGGTTGATGGAGAGATCAAAGTACGAGAATTAAAGACGGGGTGTTATGCATTACCATGTAGGAACCCTAGAGATAAGACTATACAACCAAGCTTTCGCAGTAGTTATAGAAAGTCTTTTGAGGGTGTGACAGGTTATACAGTCTCTACAACTGTATAACCTGTCTGCTGTGCTTCTTGGTCTTCACAATGGTTATTGGTCACCGATGTTCTCTAAAACCTCTTATGCCCGTTTAAAACAGCTGGACATACAATGAGAGATGGGTAGCGTAGTAGAGATGACTGATGACAAAGTCCAAACATTTCCTATTTGAATATGCAAAAAAGAAAAAAAGACAACAAGAGCCGTGTAAATTTTCTTTTCAACTGAAATTACTCAAAACTGTACTGATCAACGACCTAAAATCCTAAGAGAAGGTTTGTGTTTGCGAAAATGTGAATACGGTTAAAGGGCATCAATGTAATCTACAGACACTCCTACACACCGAACACCTCCCCCACCCCTCATCGCCCAACTTTCCAAGGAAATACTTTTGCCCAAAACATGATACTGTAGTTTCGCAACGTTTCGACACCTTCCTTTACCTCTGCCCACCTTCACAGAGAGACAGAGAGAGAGAGAGAGAGAGAGATCTGCGACTCGCTGACTTTCAGCTGCAGTGAGTCTGGCATGAAATCCCCACAGGACCGGGCCCCAGAGGACTGTCTGTACTTGCAGCTACTCGACGCACTGACTCATCAAGCGTCAACTGCTCTTACAGTCAACGTTCATGCTCACCTTTCAAACTTAAAGGCGCGGCTTCCCGTTACTGAAAAAACAAACGGGAGTCACCATCTCAAAGTCATAAGCCTTGCTTGGGAAGAAATTGACATGTTTATGGAGTTTTAAACATTCTCTCAGTCTCTCCTCTCCCCCATAGAGCGCGTTTCGATTAAAAATCACAGACAGCATTAGTGCTGCTTCGTTTCTCCTAGACGAGGCAGTGGGTTCAGTCATCTGCTGCAGTCAAGTGACACACCCCGCTGATCACCTTGGAAACACACACAGCTCAGTTATGTTGAAGGTTTTATCTCCTGGCTCATCTGACTTCTGAGGCTGCGGACATTTTGTTTGATTTTTGATAAGAGTCGCTCCTGCTTCTGGCCATCTTATTTCTCGTCTTCAACTCTAAAAGTTTTAAACAGCAGATGAGCGTAAAAACTAAAACCAAGCGCTGATCTGGACCTTAAATCTGGTTTTTGGTCCGAGTTTCAAGTCTTATCAGGCAGTTTCTAGTTATAGGACTTTGCTCCGCTCTAGTTAATAAGTGATGCCTTCTTTTCACTCTCACTGTATCGTTCTTTATTACCATAAACCAACACTCAAACAGCCGACACCTCCCACCCGGCTTGTAAGGCAACAGGATGACTTCAAGAGCCTTCTTCCAAAACAAAACCCTTCACAGTAAAACCAGGAATGTGCATCAGTGAAAAGCTGCCAGCGAGCAAGTTGCAACAGACAAAGCAGCCGTGGATGCTTTCCAACTTTCCCAGCTGAAGCACGGGTGTGACATTCCACGGCAGCGCTGCATTTTCAGACTTTTACAATACAAATTTTCTGCTACAGATAATCTCGCAGTTTTAGTACTTTTATTTCAAACTCCTCTAAATCATGTCATGTCAAAACTAAGTCTGTTGAGACAAAAAGGTACAAATAAGGGTGCCGTCAGTGGTGGGAACATACAGTTCTGCCCCGTCCGCAGGCATGTCAAACAGGGAGTGTCCCACACAGCGAAAACAGGTTCTCACAAAGGTGTGGTTGATTGTGTGGATGAAGGTGAAAACAGCTTTAGGGAACATCAACATTTACATGTTGTTACAGTTTGGAGTTGGTAAACAACACATTTCAGCAGATCCTAACTTTGCAGGCCTTTGCAGCTCTTCTTTGTATCACAGCTGGAATAAATCAGGTCAATACAAAGGCTCAGGGGCCCCGGGATAAACTCTGCTCATACTCCAGTCGTATCCAAGAGGTTACAAACAAGCTCTGTGGAGTTTGTGCTGATATCTTATTCAGGTTTAATCCTTTTTGGGATGAGACATGCGTGTCTCTCTTCTTGCCTGTACACACCTGCTTAAAAGCATTAGACCGACATCTAATAAGAAAAAAGTTTAAAGGACTACACTAATTTGTCTTCTTGCCAACAGATACATGAGAAAATTGATCCCTATTTGGACTCGCTTACAGGCCAGCAGCCAATTAAGCTACCGGAGATTTTACCCAAAAAATAAAACTGCGTCTTGGAAATAAGTATTTTTTTTACTTAGCAGTGCTAATTTAAATATACACCAAAATAAAATGATGTGTTCTTGTTAGGGTTTTTTATATTTGGTCAGGCAATGAAATAAAGCAGAATTATAAAGTACATGAGTTTAAAAAGCTTACTATGCACTATGCAGCATTAGCCACGCCCACATCAGGAACACACCCACAGGACTTTAGCAAACATCTAGCAGTCATAGGCCTTCTCCACCAACGCGGCTCAGAGCTGATTTTGGTTCCTGAACGTGTTTGTGAAGTGTGTTTCCACAGAAAAAATAAAATAAACTCCGGCAGAATAGCCGGTTTTCTGTCAAGAACCGTGACGTCACCTGTTGGCGGGTCCAATGAGCAGAGAAACAAAAACACTGGCGGTGAACATTGTACAGAGGTCTGTTGGGCTAAAACCCGACAGCTTATTTTATTTTTTGTTTATTTGTTATGTGCAACAAGACATAACAACATATAGGTGATCAGTAAGAAGGTCTGTGGATCGTCTGTTTTTAAATGAACACAGATAAACTACTTTGGAGAAACTGAAGTCCGCTTCAGCTTGTAGCCTTCTATCACGACACAGCAGGGCAATGCTACCCCATTTCCACAAACCTAAGCATCTGTAGCTTCCTCAAGCTTAAAAACTGGGCCTGATTATTCTAAAAGCAGTCTTTTTAACTCGGTTATGGTATTTCTTGAAACCAGCTTTAACATTGTTTTTATCTACGCAATACTGATATACCATTGAAGCATCCTACCAACCATCGATCTCTGCTTGGTTTACCAAACTGGTGGAATTGGTGTCCTAAAGGGGCAAAGTTAATTAAACGTAATTACAACAACTTTCACTTATTTTATTTTATTTTTTACTGCATCATGTCATGAGTCAAATGCATTAACTACGAAACAAAAAAGCACCAAATTTACCCTGGCATTAAAGTTTTACCGTATAATTTGCTGGCTGGAAAAGCTAACAAAGAAATGAAACCGTTAACTTACCATTAAAACTAATTTATAACAAATAACTAATTTACTGCCTCACATGATCCGTTGATGAGAAAATCATGGCTGTATATCCTAAAGGAAAAGTTCCTGAACGTCTTCATATTATTAAATGTAGAGAAAACCATCTTTACTAATTTACAAAACTCTGCACGATTTCCACACAGATTTGGAGATCGGTGGTCTCGGCAACATAAACCTCCACCGGGACACTAAAAACCATAAAGTCTCGTCCCCCTGCTTGTGCAACAGCAAAACTGGCGAGGGGAAACTGGGTTGCTGTCTGCTGTGAATCAATAAACGAGGATGTGAGAACAGTTAATTGATTTAATGTGGCGGGTGACAGGAAGCGGTGGTCAACTTTATCCGACTTACTAAAAATAAGACACTGTCTGGTAAGAGAAAGGATGCTGATTCAGAGAAGTTGAACGGCTGCTAATTACTACTGAACAGGTACAAGGTTGCTGAGTAGTTCCTGCAAGCGCCACCAACACAGATAACTTTTTGAAGGGCACATTTTTAGAGTGTTTTTAAGTGTCCGTAGCTGTCGGGCGATAAAAACCAGTCCACTGCGGCGCCAGGCTAAACCCCACTGATAAAGAACAGCTAACATATTACGGCTGTTTCCCTCTGCAACATCCAAACTGTGTTCATCTGAGTGGGAAATATGCTTAGCTTCTTCGGTTTATCTAGGAATAAAACAAAACAACTTTAGCAGACCACTGAAAAAGAAGAAAACAGTGACCCCTAAAGTGTCTTAAAGCCCTCGTTCGGTCAGTTCATTCACTTTAATGAGTCAAATTAGGCCAGTGGATATAGTGCAGTAGCTTTAAACTGGAGCGTAGTTGTTTACTCCCTCTGGGATCTCACTGTGAATTAAAGGAAATGTGAGAGGTCTCAGAGGACGTGCCTGAGCGCAGACCGTCTTCATATTACACGAACTTGATAACAGATAAAGGGAAAGAGTAAAAAGCCACAGTAAGCTCATATTAGCCCGGCCTGACCTAGAATAAAGTTCACAAAACGAGGAGCAGAGTCGTATCCAAAGACGATCTTATGTGCCAGAAATAAGGACATGCCTAAACATTGAATTCATAGCTTCTGTGTTAAAAGGCTTTTTCCAGCCCTGGTTGGAGTTAAAAGGACATCCCACCCAAACCACGGCATTTGGCTGGTGTTAGGAAGGAAGAAGGTGGACTGACAGCACAGAGTCTGTCTGTGTTACTTTGTTTGGTGCTGAGAGGAAAAGAGTAGCCACATTGTCCCGCTGACTTCTGTTATTTCGAAAAGGAAACTACTCAATAGTTCCCCACTGGGTGCAAAAAAAAAAAAAAAGAATAAAGCACATCATGACAGCTCTTTGTGTTCACAGGCCAAGTTTTGTGGTAAAATCCTCCAGTCTGGAGGCTCGAAGGGGAAGTTTCATCTTAAACTGGCGATGCTTTGCTTCAGTGGTTGCCTGAACACTGAGGTGATGTGAGAGATAATTTATTTTTCATGCAGATTCAAGGCAGAGGAGGAGAAGGAGGGCGCTGCTTAAAAATCGAAAGCAGGGAAAGAAAGAGTCTCTAATGAAAACGGAAGTTCAACTTTGGTTCAAGTATAATTTCAAATACTGAGAAAGGAATACCTGCACACTACACTGTGTTTTCTCCATAGATGATAAAAAAATGTTGCCTGTTTGTTTCTTGTTTTTTTTTCATTTAGTAACTACTGTTTAGAATACCCAGAAAACTCCAACAATTGCTAGTATTTGATAACAGTTTTACATCTGTGCCAGGTTTCTAATGGGTCTATTGCATAGAAGTCCATAAAATAGATAATCATTTAAATCATGTAAATACTTGGGTGATGTTGGATAAAGAGTTGGTGCGCAGAGGATTTTTGAAAAAAATAAAATAAATACTCAACCCAAGTCGAGGGTATTTTATGGATGCCGCCGCTAGTTTTATTTCTCTTATTTAACTAATGCCACAAGACCATATAGTCTATTTGCACCAGTGTACAAAAACCTTGGTGGTACGTTTAATGATGCACCACTGCTTGCCGTCAAGTGAGCATAAAATATTAGTAAAAACATTTTGAAAAGAAAAAAACAACTACTACCACTTTGATAAATGAACGATATCATTAATTTATGTTTCAGTGGCGGCTACATAAATTACGGCAACAGCCTTTGTACGCTACCTTTTCAGCATTCCTACTTGGGTGAGGAATTTTCACAGTTGTAATTTCACACATGCCTGAATGTCACAATGATGTCATTTGCTTCACTGGGTATTAAGAAATTAAAATAAAGAATCACCCTGAGTCAGAGAACCCCAGCACTTAGTATTTCTTAATAAGTCCTACACAACTTTGCAATGACACAGACGTCAACGTTGCACAATTTTCTCAACCCATGACTTCCTGGCAGCCTTAAATGGAAGCTGACAATAAAAACAAGATTTCATTGTTCTGATCTTTTTCCAAAAGTAAAAAATTAAAATAAAGATGTGAAACCAGAATTGTATTTTTTTTCTTCTAGTGAATCTTATTTCCCAAAGGAATGTTTCCAGTAAAATTGTTTCTGTTTCAGACACACCCTCGCTGTCCTTACTTCGCTCAACATCTCATAGAAGCGTAATTAAGGGACAGGGAGGAGGCGCAGAAAAACTGCCACTACCCTGCCAGATTAACCAACAGTGAGAAATTTCTCTCGAGTCAGACTTGGAATGTGGATCTCTCCCTCGTTAACCAGTAATACAACAAACAAACAAACAAACAAACAAACAAACAAAACTTAGCAGCAATAAAGTATTTAGAGGAACTTGGGAAGCTGCGACATGATCAGGCACTTCAAGATGTAACCTGACCCTGACTCTATAACTTGATGCTTTTATCAGTTACAGCAGCAATCAATCCAATGAATGGATTTCTTTTATTGCAAAATGTTTGGTTATTGGCAACGATATATAAAAGAAATGTTAGATTTTTTTTGAAGTTTCTAAGAAATAAAAGCAAATGTTTGCAATGGGTTTAATGAAAAGCTGTAACCGAGCCTTTCGAAGGTTCACCGTTGGGCAACAATAGATACTGACAGAAGTGTGTCAAAAAAAAACATAAACCAAGAGGTCAGGACACATGTCAGTTAGTAATCCTCTTTAAAAATGTAATGATTGCTTAACTAAAGGACCTCCTGGCCCTTTGCTCTGCTAATGTAGGACAGTATCAGGGTATTAGATGGAAGTGGGGAGGGATTAGTACTGAGCATCCACAGATGTAACACTGAAATCTACTGTAAATTATCCCCCCACCCCCCGGGGACATCCCACCACCCTTCCACCCCTTTCCCTGTGGGCAGACAGGAACAGCTTTCCAAACACGCCGCTGTCTGGATCTGGACCACAAGCCAGATTGATATCAAGCATTAGGACCATGTCCTCCCCAATCCTTGGCACATTAGGCAGCCCCAGCAGAAAGCCTTGGTTTAAATCCAGCTAGATATCTCACCGTCTGTTGGCCCAGATCCAGAGGCGTTTCACTGATTAGCGATGACTCAGACTGACGAATTATAAACAATACAGTTAAGTATCCGAACAAGAATTACAAAGTGCAAAAAAAAAAAAGTCAGAAAACTCAGGAGAGCGATGTAGAAAATTAATTAATACTTGAACTGTGGGCTTCGAGTGCAAACATGCTCCCAAGATAATCACATTACTAACATGAATCAATCACAAAAAAGTTGAACAAACTAAAGCTTCACAGAAACTCTACATGGTTGCAGATTGAATATGCGCCTGCATAAGTTTTAAAACCCATCTATCAAAAAAAAAAGTTATCTCGGTTTAACGGTACGCTCAATTGAAGTAAGAGCTGGAATTCAGTTTTCATCGCAAGATCAGTGTGTGCGCAGTATCTTAATGGTAAAGGAGTGTTTGGTTGGGATATTTGGAAGCATAATGCATTTTAAATGTTGGGTATTAATGTTCTCACAGAAGTAACGCTTCTGGCCATGTGGCAGGAAGTTAAGCACCATTAATAGATTAAAAAAAGCGCTCTAATAGTGTTGGATACAAGGATAAGCAAAGGTTTTGGGAAGATCACTTTAATTTACAGTACAGGAAGTGTATCGCAACTTCCATTTTCCCCGATAGCATGCAGCCCAAGGTTAAATTATTTAAACAAACAACCCTGCACAGAGAAACATGCCTATTTACAGTAATCAACTGTAATCAACTTCTCACTGTAAGGCAGCAGTGCTACCAATTTGGAGTGGAAAAATAAAAAAATGAAAGTCTTGTTTACATAAAAAGGCAGCAGAGCAACAGCTTTAGTGCCTTTAACCTACGTCTCAATGTGCTGGTCATTTTGGCCAACAAGTACCAGACTACTTTTAGGTAGTTTTTTTTTTTTTTTAGAGCGCAGGAAGCATCAGTTTGTAACTTCTTTTAGGATGGTTTACAGTGACCAATGATTAAACAGTACC
>JAVLVB010000449.1:241877-272149 GCA_032876305.1 Orestias chungarensis | reverse complement strand
ATATATATATATATATATATATATATATATATATATATATATATATATATATATATATATAAAATGTCCCAACTAGAGGTCTGTGACAGTTTGATTTAATCAGGGGTCATAATCTGTCACACTTCCTAAAAGCCATCTGTCATTTATCTACATTTACAGGAACCAGAGCATTATGGCAGTTAATAAAATTAGTTAATAAAAAAGTTTAAAAATTATACAATTTACAACTCAATTCAACCATAGTTGATGTAAAATAATAAAATGCTGATCAATAAACAGACTTGCAATGATTAGGTAGAGGATGTTATAGTGACATACATTAGCTTAAAACATTCTCTACTCGGGCAGTTTAAGGTTGTCTTGATAATTAAAATAGAAACAGATATCAGAACAGAGAATGTTAAGATACATATTGATTAAGGTGAATTAAAATAAAAGCGCAAAAACAAACAAATAAACAAAAAAACAGCAATAAGGCCTTTGGTGTGGTGTCTTGTTTCAAATGTTGTCTAATACAATGAACTCCCAGCAACAGAGCCAGGATTACACAATAATCCTCACATTTTAGTTTGAAGCTGGGAAAAGCAGCCAAGTTAACAGTGGGTCAAATTACAATTAATGAACCCTCGCTAAAAATGTAATATCTCAAAGTATGTTCATAAATATTACATTTCTGTTCCATATTATTCGAATATAAATGATCAGTAAAGAACAGACTCTCAATAACAGAGACAGACAGGCATAAATATACACATGGTGTTTGCATAATAGTTTGTGGAGTTAAAACAACTTTGGAAACACCCATAAATAAGCTGGAGTCCAGTGAAGTGCGCAGCAGACAGGATGGGATCGCAGTAGTTTCAGGTATGCGGAAATCAACTTCAGTTATAAGAGACTTGATTTTCGAATAGCAAAAAAGGAAGGTACAGCAATAACATCCTAAAATAAAGCGTTTTTATTCACAAAAGACCATAAATGTAGTCTGATTTTAAAAAGTTCACGCACAAACAAAGGAGAATGTCGGGGAAGAACAAAAAAAAGATTGGATTCGTTTAAGTTTCATAAACCCAGTCAGAAAGTGAGATAATCTTACCTTTAGAATAAAAATACACACAAAAAAACGGAACAGTTTCGGGCAATCCCAGGCTGGGCGTCTTCTCCGGGACTCGCTTCTGTGTCCTGCTTTTCCTCTCTTCTCTCCACAGACGCTCTGAACACAAACACGCAGCAAAGGGAGAGTCGCTCTGACCAGATCACGCCCACCCCGACGCGGGCTCCGCCCACAACTCAGCAGCAACACCCAGGCTGATTGTTTTGTTGATAAGCAAATGTTGTCGTTTTACCTCTTCTTTTTCTTTACTTTTAGCGCACAGAATACTTCCTGTACAAACACAGATGTTGAACAGAGGCTTATACTGAATGCTTGAGCAGCAAATAGAAAAACATAATTGCTCCTCCTGTCAGACTTGCTTCACTTTTTGTTCCCTGCTCAGGTTATGTTTCTCCCACCTGCGTGACGCGACCACACCTTGATTAGAGAACGAAACCAGAAGGGCAGCAACCCATCAACAGATACCCGCCATTATCTTCGCTTCTCCTGGTCATTTTTGGGTTTTCCACAATGGTTGAAGGTTCCAGTCCTTTTTGCAAGTGAAGAAGGAACAATTATTTGAGATGTTGTTTGCTTATGCATTGTTTATTTGCTCCCTAACCTGGCTGTTGCAAAAATCCCATGAAAACATGTACATGAACAAAGGTCCAAAAAAGCATCATGAGAATGAAAAAACAAACAAAACAGTCCTAAAGAAAAATGACTGGTGATTATTGTTTTTTTAGTTTTTTTTTAAGATTTGTACAAAACCTTAAAATTATCAATTTTTTTTACTGAACTAACATTATCTCATAACTGAATTTACTTTAGGAATCCCTATTAAAGCCCTTAGTGTGGGAAAACTGGCTTCAATAAATCCAAAATTAACTGTGATTTTAGTTTAGAAAACTCAGTATATAATGTGCAACTAGCTGCATGTCTGATTAGCTGTATCATTACGATCTTCAACAGATACTGCCTGAAGTAGGCTAAAAGATCTTAAAGCAACCTTAAATAACATCTAATGGAAAAAAAGTCCAGGAAAGCAAACCACATATTAGGAAAACATGAAACAGTCAGCCTTCCCAGGAGTGAGTGACCTTTCAAAACGACTTCAAGAGCAAATCATAGACTCATCCAGGAGATCAGAAAGGAACCCCGATCATTTAAGTAAAGGTTAAAGCACTCCAGGGTTTAACATGACTCGGTTAAGGTCAGATATTATTGCCAAACAAAAAGACGCCGTAAAATCCAACCAAGTAAGAGTTTTGAGACCAAAACCATGAAAGTCCACTTCACATTCGCCGATAAATATTGTCACGTTCCTTAAGGTTTCTCAGAAAAATGTGGGTAGCGTAATAAAAAAAAAGAGGAATTCCTTGTAAAGTTTTTACCGCAGTATCTTAGAAAAAATAACACCACACCTATAATCAAGCATGTTGGTGGCAGAGTGACGATCTAGGGCAAGAAGCCTTAGATCAGTTTGCCATAATTGATAAGTCAAAAAATCCTCCTCTTTAACGGAAAACCCTGAAGGAGAAGGTCATCAGTTTGTGGCTTTAAGCTAAAAAAAAACAAACCAGAAAGTCCACGTCTAAAATCATTCAAATGTACTTAAATGTTTTATTTGGGCTAACCCAAGCCTGGAGTAAAATATGAATAAGTGCAGTTGCATGATCCTAAAATGCCGTTCACTCAAGAAAATCCACCAGTATTAATAACAATACTGCAAAAAAAGTGAACCATCAGCTCTCCAGGGTAAAAGACTCATCGGCAGTAATCCCAGAAGTTTATAATGCTTTCAAGCGCGACTCAACCCGTCTTTGCATGTTGTAAGGCCAGTTTGGTTGGGTGAGCATCAATAATTGAAATCCAAATCATTGTAAACAACCCTTTTTGCATTTGGCCATCTTGTCTCTACCTAATATTTAAATTTGTTTGATGATCTGAGAGGAAAGTGAAAACAAAAGAAGCTGACCCCCATGCGACATACGGAACAGCATAAAAAAAGTGTTTAACTTATAAAATACCAGTACCATAGGTAATAATAATAATGAATCCACCTTTGTTTAGAGGCTTTCTCAGGTATTTCACAACCCTGTTGGTATTTTTACATCTAAGTCAATTGTGAATTGCTTCACTTTAAAATTTTTTATTGAAGCTTATTTATCGCAGCTTTTATTTATTTTCCTTTGTGTCCCTGTAACTGTTTTAAACCAGCAGCTGCACAGACTCCAGCATTAATAATAAAACGATACGTTGTATAAAAGCCCATTAGTGGGGAAAAAAGGTTTGCTGTTTGAGGTTGGTCTCTGCTCTGTACACTGTTCAGCTGTATCGTTATGCCTAATGGTGTAGTGATCCACGAACAAGAGGAACTGTTTATTTCAGCCCTGATATTTCTCCAGCAGCCTTCGTGGCAAAGGTTAAAGAGCCCTTGTTATACCCTGTCATATGCAGTTGCATACAACTGAGGCCGGCTGGTTTTTTCACTCTGCCGCATGTGTCCGTATGCTCGACATCAAACAGCAAAGGTCAGAATGAGATTAATGCCCTAATTACCCCTCCGACTTCCAGAGAGCAGCGGCGTTTATTTTCCGGCTCATGAAATGCATTATTCAGATGAAGATATCCCTGTCATGTATATTTTAAGGAAAGCAATAAGCACACAGAGAGAAGATGCATGTGGAACAGAGAGGAGGTGAAATACATCAGAGGTGTGTGTGTGTGTGTGTGTGCAGAGGAGCTTCTCAAACTGCCTGTATGATACGCTCGTACCGGATGATAGACGCAGATAGGTCAGGCTGTTCTCTGTGTCCCGCCTCGGGCTCTATTATCCCGGCTCTCTGGTGCGGCCATTGTGAAAGTCATCATCTGTGGCTCACCAAATGAAAGGGACAGAGGCAGAGCGGGGTAGGGCCAGGCTGGGTCACCGCTGGTTATTTAGGCCATTATATTTGTCAGAGAGAATGTGTGGAGTTTAGCAAATAGCTCCAGGTCTAATTGACACTCTTGGATTTTAATGTGTTGCTTTGAGGGGTGGGGGTGATTATTAGGCAGTTCACCGACTGGAAGAGTGGCTTCGTGTTGCCCAACTGGACCGTTTGAATCTAAAAACGGGACTTTTGCTTCATCAGATATCCCTGAGTGCTGGACACAAGGGCAGCACTGCCCTGAATGGAGCCATTGTTGAACACAGCTGCGTCTTCATTTTGAGAATTTGCCAGGAATTAAAAGAATGGGCTCATTGCTCACGATCATGCTAGATATAGACTAAACGTAGGGTTTACAACTGAAGGATCCAGCTATATCTGATGTCAGTTTCTTTTTATAGACAATGAAGAATCCTTGTTTGCTCACCGTCTTGCAGGCATACATACACCCATCTAACTTTTCCACCTTTTTACTACAGCAAAACTGCAAAATTCCGTGTGATGCAGTGTTTCCCAAACATTTCCCTCAGGAAGCACCGTCCTGCATGTATGATATGTTTCCCTTCTAAAACACATCCGACCTGAATACATTTTCAGCACCTGATAGCATGCAAGAGCTAATGCTATCATTTCGTTCAAGTGTGTTGGAGCAGACACATCTAAAGCCCTGTGGACCCTGTGGAACAGGAGCGTGAAACACTGATGTGATGTTTTGAGATTTCTCAAAGTTGTGCCTTGGTTTGAAGTGAAGGTAAATTGATGATTGATAAATCGGTGAAACACTTAAACCGTGAACATATACTGTACCCAAGACAACACACAAGAGTGGCAGTATCATGCTCTGCAGATGCCTTTTTTCTTGCCAAACACACACATTTGTGAATCTGGTAAGGGTAGGAGGGAGTGATGGATGGAGTTTTGCTCACTCGTGTCTTTTTCAGAAATTTTAAGAGGCCGCTAAACGTTTGAGCCTAAAAGGGAAGGTTGTCATCATGGGAATTAACTCAGTCAGCGTATTTGTGTGTTAGAACTGGCCCAAACCCAAATGTGGCACGAGAAGAAGAATTAGAAAAACTTAATACTCATACTGTTATGCTGATGACACACAATTGTATTTATCTATAAATCCTGATGAATCCAGTCAGTTTGGTAGATTACAGGCATGTCTAGATGACATAAAAATGTGGATGACATTAAACTTTCTGCTCTTGAACTTTGAAAAGACAGAAGTTGTTATCTTTGGACCAGAACGTCTAAAAAAGAAATTGCTTAGTCAGCCACTTGACCTGGATAGAATCAGGTTGGCATCTGGTGACAATATAAAGAACCTTGGTGTTATTTATGATCAGGAAATGTCTTTCAAGTCTCATATAAAACAGGTCTGTAAGATTTCCTTCTTTCATCTTAGGAATATAGATAAAATTATAAATATTCTCTCTAGGACAGATGCTGAAAAGCTGGTCCATGCATTTGTTACTTCAAGGCTGGACTATTGTAACTCTTTATTAGCAGGAAGTTCACAAAATGCAATTAAAAGTCTACAGTTGGTCCAAAATGCTGCAGCAAGAGTTCTGATGAAGCTTAAAAAGAGAGATCATATCTCCCCAATTTTAGCTTCCCTTCATTGGCTCCCTGTCAAACTTGGAATAGATTTCAAGATTCTTCTTTTGACATATAAAGCCCTCACTAATAAAGCTCCATCGTATATTAGAGATCTGATTACTCCTTATGTCCCTAACAGAGCACTTCGCTCTCAGAATGCAGGTTTACTGGTGGTCCCTAGAATCTCTAAAAGCACAATGGGAGGCAGATCTTTTAGTTATCAGGCTCCTCTCCTGTGGAACCAGCTTCCAGCTTTAGTCCGTGAGGCAGACACCCTGTCTAGTTTCAAATCTAGGCTTAAAACCTTCCTGTTTGATAAAGTTTATAGTTAGGAAGAGGTAGAGAAGACAGACTAATCCGGTTGGGGGAGGAACTCAGTCTTGACAGGCGGTTCTCCTTTGCTCTACCTTCTTCATGTCTCACTCTATAGGGTTAAGTTATTTCAGTTTTTCTATAGTTATGTTGCTATAGGCTTAGACTGCTGGAGGACAATCTGACCTCTTATCTCTCTGCTACTTTCTTCCTTTGTCCAAAGTACTTAGTTACCGTTATTTCAAACTTGTTAACCTTTTGTTTTCTCTTAGTGTTCTTCTCTCCATAGTAACCACACCTGGGCTGGCGTTCTGTTAGCTGAGACAGCTTCTTAGATGAGAACATGGGCTGAGATGCTTCCAGTGACGTTCTACAACTGCTGATATAATCTCTATTATTTCAGTATCCTGTGCTTCTAATTTATCTTTCTGTTTTTCAAACCCCCAGTCGGTTGTGGCAGATGGTTGCTTGTACTGAGCCTGGTTCTGCTGGAGGTTTCTTCCTGTTAAAGGGGAGTTTTTCCTCTCCACTGTCGCTACATGCGTGCTCAGTATGAGGGATTGCTGTAAAGTCAACGAGAACACAAGCCATTGTTTTGGTCTGCTGATTCCAGAGGAGTGAATGTTGCAAGTCAATGACTCGATGCAATCTGCTGGGGTTCCTTAGATTGGAAACTTTTTCAAATTGATTTGTTATGATGTATCTTCGATTTTAATTGATTTTCTGTGAAGTGCCTTGAGACGACACCTGTTGTAAATTGGCGCTATATAAATAAACTGATTCTTGATTCTTGATTCATAATTCAGCAGCTACAGCTATAACTTGGGATATGCTGAGTATAAATTAATGCTAGACAGTCTATAGGCCATTTTTGTGCCAATCCTGCCAGTTACATCTCAATTAGTCCCAGAAAAAGGTAATTATTTACATATTTCCTACCAGTCTCTGAATTAAATACGTGTTTGTTTGGGAGAGTACAATTTGGGAAATATGACTAGTGTAAAATGCTTAGACAAGAAAAGAACTTCAAAGATTTTGTTAATTTGCGCTTCACATTGTTCCTTTAAAAATATTTAAACATATTTATTCACTTCTGTCCTGTGCTGAACTGCTAACCTGCTGACCTCTCAGGTAAGGACAGTTAGGCATGAGCTCCTCCCAAATCTGACAAGGAATAAGCAGGCATAGACGATGGATGGATGTCATTTTTTTTCTTCCAACGATTTTTTTTTGTTGTTGCATTTTTTTTATATGGTTTTGCATCTTTTGCATGTGGTTCTTTTACAAATCTCCCAAGTCAATCTTAAGATTTTGGACCAAACTGATCTTCGTTTCTACAAGTTTTCTAGGTACTTTCAAATCTAAAGCTTTACACCTTTACAATTTCTCACCGAACTCTTGTTAGCTACCTAAATGTGTTTTCTTTTGATTCCGTTAAATTGCTGCTTTTCTCATATACAATCCTCCCTGGTAAAAAGATCATGAATCTCAGGCCGGCTTTTACTCCATGCCAAGACACAGTGATACGACACATGCTTTACAATACTGATCTGTTTCTGCCGGTGTCTCTGGTACTTGGATTCCTGCCCCACAGGAAAGGGACCCATTGTCCCTGGGAGAGGAAATGGCCACAGCACACCATTCGCTTGCTGGATGGAGACTGTAGTAAATTATTAATCCTCCCTTACAAAGAGAAGAGACACACATTCAGTTTGACAGTGGATGAGTTTACCGGAATACTGAAAGAACAATGAACAGTAGAGCTGCAGGTGCACACCTGAATGAGCATAGCAGGATTATGAGTATGTATATATGTATATATATATATATATATATATATATATATAAAAAGTAGATAAAGATACGTTTGAGTGCTTTTTGTGTACTGAAGCGATAAGGTATGTTTCAGTACTGTTTACAGTTTCTGGGACCTCTGGTAAAGAAAAATCCACAGTATTGATCTTACATTATCTTTTTACATTTTAAATTTTAAATTATAAATATTGGTACAGTTCTTGTAGGTTTGGCTAAGATTTTACCTCCCATACTACCCTCATCTCTGTGCTTGCCTCCTGGTCTGGCCTTGTTTGTCAATGTTTCATTAGTTTTAAACTTTTTCCTTATCCCTGGAGCTGTAAATATTTGGGGCAGATTTAGGCAGAAGTGTTTTTTTGTGTAGCCAGTTTTGAATTTGCGAAGATAAAAAATTGAATCACATGTTGTCTTTGCTGTTTTGAAGGTTGGGCCTGTGATCCATGTCATATTTAAACAGCAAAGAAACAGGAAGTAATGGATTACACTGTGAATTTTCCTTCCTAAGCTTCCTAAATAAGAATTATTTAGAGTAAATGCTTAGGTTTTCATTTTACTGTTGATAGTGGTTGTAAAAAGTGTGAACCTGGTGATTTAATAGTAAAACAAATCTTCCTTTGTTATAAGCTTTTCATTATTAACCACTCACACTGAAATAGTCCCTTTTATAATCCTGATGTTTGTCTGAATATTTAACTATATAGCGCCACATTTTTTCAAAAGTAAAATGTTCCCTACAGTTTGTTACCACTAGAGGGAGACAGAGCCTAACAGTGAGCACTGTATGTGCTGCAGTCTGGTTCATATCCAGCGTGTTGGCTTCCTTGTGGGTTAAAATAGCTCAGCAGCATTTGCGACAGTGTCATGTTGGAGCTCTTTGTAGTTTGATGCTGATACAGTCTGAGAGGCAAGCTAACACCCAGTCCAACATTTGACATTTAAACTGTTTCAAGTCAATTATGTGTTTTTAAATGCGAATAAAACAGCGTCAGGTTCTATATCACAGAAAATCTTTTCACCATCTCCGCAGACTCGTAGCGTTATTAAGGCGTCTTTGGGCGAAAGGACCACATTACCCATGACGCCTCGCTTCCGAGCTGACCAGCCGGCTGTGACAGCTGAGCTTCAACAAGTTCACGGTGGAAACTCCAGAGGAGAGAACGCGACCTTGAACCGAAGACAGCCGAGTTAACGCGTGAGTTTACAGGTTTTTTCTCTGTTTTTGTGCCAAACTCGGTGTTGCTCGGTCGCTTTGAGGTTCTGCTTGTGTTTCTCTTGTCCAAACTTAGCAAGGAGGACACGTTCAAAGCGCCTCAGGAAGAAGAAGGAGGAGGAGGAGGAGGAGGAGGAGGAGGAGGAGAAGGAGGAGGAGGAGGAGGAGGTGGGACGATAACGTTACTCTGTGGGAGGATGAGTTGATTCTGCCTTTCAAGCTCCCATGTTTCTCTTTTTAAACATTAAATAAAAGTATCAAAATAAGGTTTTCACAATCCCTAAACAGTAAAGGTTGCAATAAGTTGAACATTATAGCCTTTTAAACACAGCAGGTTAAGCTGTCATGAGTGATCCAAATTCAGCGCTTGTTTATTTATTTGTGCTGCATGGCATAAAAAAACCAAAAAACAACATTTCAAATGTTGTAACGTTGATTCTGGGTTAGTTCATCTGAAAGGTAAATAAATGCAAATCAACAGATAATTAAGAATAAAAAGCCAAATGTAGGCATTTGAACATGTTGGTTTATCCACATCTTCATTGACAGATTCATGTAAATCGAGCTAACTTTGCTTGTTAGTGTAGATTTTTCCTTCTGCACACACTTGCTCTCTGATCCGTAGCTCTGTCTGAGGTTACAGGTGTGTGACAATATCATAGACAAAACTGTGATACAGTGGAGTAGTGTGACCTGTTGTAAACTAACCATTTTGAAGTTCATCACATATCGTGGGCACTGAAACGACTACGCCTGTGTGTAAAAGCATTCGTGTCACATTCGTTAAACTTTAGATGTCTTACAAAGTTGTGACTTGGATCATTACAAGTTTTCCAACACATTGTTTTTTTTTAAAAACTTTTATTCAAACAATTCCTTGACATAGTCCACACTCACATTTTAAAATAACAACATAGTTACAGATACAACTTTCAAGCCTATATAGTCCAGATCTCCCCTTTCCCCCTCAGGGTTGCTGTCAGATCTTTCATCGAGTTGACAGTCCTCAGCCTCTGGACCCATTGTTCTAGGGTAGGTGAATGTGGTTTCAGCCAGTTTGCGGTGATCACCTTGTGAGCAATCAACACTAGGGCTCCTGGCATATATTTTGTATTGGTATCTTCCATCAGAAGATTAATAATCCTCCAGAACCACTCTATGGATTTCCAAGGTCACATTCAGGTTTAGTATATTTCCTATTTTATCATTTCCCAATAGCCTTTCACCTTAGGGCATTCCCAAAATACGTGGGAAAAATCTCCTATCTGTCCGCACTCCCGCCAGCAAAGGTTGCTGGCATTACTATCATAGCTGGCAATCACTATCGGTGTTTTAAAAAAATCTAATTCTTATTTTCCAGCTAAGCTCTCTCCAGTTTGGACTACTAACATTTATGCCATTTACCCCAAGTCTCTTCCCACTCTGTATCCTCTAACACCACGTTTACTTCCAGTTCCCATTTATTCTTGATATCTAGAGATGTCTCGTCTTGGTCCATTCGTCATCTCTGGTATAGAGCAGAGACAATCCTTTGAGGATGTTTTTGGTTCTCCACCACATCAATCCAGTATTGTTCAAAATCTGTAGGTCTCTCTTTTAATTTGTCTATTTCTTTGTGTTTTTGAAGATAGTGTCTAATCTGAAAAGGTCTGTGTTAGCGATATTATATTAATCTTGAAGTTGTGAGAATCCAACACATTGTTTATCAAAACTCATATTATGAAATAATTCTTTAGCCGGCCCATTTCATTATTTCTCTTAAAGTCCATTATATTTAAGATAGATGTGGCAGTCTCACATTTATTTTGTATTTAATTACAGTTTACTTCAGTTCAATTTTGATCAAATATGATAAAACTGCCATAAATAAAATTCTTCTTTGCTGGTTTTCATTATTTATTAGAGTAAAATAACCCCCATTTCCTAACACTACAGCATCTGTTAAATATAACAATTTTTAAATCAGGAATTATTGAAGTAGAATGAAAACATCGCCTTGTTGGGTTTTAATTGATGTTAAGAAGCCCCCACAGTGGATGGATTTACAACATCATTTAAACTGAACTTAATGGTAGGAAATTACTCCTTTTCTTACCCCAAAAATCTTTCATGCAATAAGAAAAGATTTCTAACATTAAACTGACTGTGGAGGTGATTCAGAGTTGAGGTGATTCAGAGTTGAGGTGCCGGAAAATGAAATAATTTTTGACAACCTCTTTTGTGCCTTGTATCTTTGGAAGGTGTTACCAACATTAGTTGTCAAGATCCAGGCTTCCGCTAGTTATAGACGTATGGATGCTCGAACTTATGTTCTATGAGATTAAGATAACAGAATTAGACAAACAGCGTCAACATAATCCACAGTATACATAAACCTATAAAAGTCTAAAGCTGCTTTTTTATTTATTTGTTTTCATGAGACAATAAAACTCTATTTATTGATGGCAAAATCTTACATTCGAAAACCAAAGCAGCTTCCCAGATTTGCACGAAAATAACCATAATACCAATGACATACAAGACAGTTTAGTGCGGTGGACTATTCACGATCAAGTCAGATGGGAGTGGCATTAAAATGATCATTTGAGCAACTAAGCAGAATCATTATAAAAAAAAAATTTAAAAAAAGTAAAACATAAATTTCAACCTATGGTGTTTTAGATTTTTAACGTAATTAAGTGGTTAAAAGAAAATAAGGATTTTATTTACAGTGCCTATAATATAAGGAAGAAAAGTATCTTGTTGTACTAAAGTTTTTTATTTTGTGAAATATCTTGCATCCTCTAATTTTCAAGTCTTTAGCTACTGTATGTTAATTTCATAATATTAAATATTTATTTCATTAATAAAGGCCTAAGAAGCTAATATGTTTAGCTTTCAAGAGGCAAGTTTTACCTTGACTAGATGTGTGCACATCTGACTTTTACTGCACAGGCAAACAATGTGACTCATGGTTTCAAATTTTTCTCTGTACCCGACCTTGTGGGATATGAATAGTAGCTTTGTGTGTTATCCTCTTTTCAATTCCCAGTGCATTCAACGGTGCTGAGTGAGCTGACAAATACAGGTATTACCTGGAGACTCATTGAATGAAAAGAAATGAAATTAAATGCGCGAGTCCACGCATGGTCCGAGTAAAAAAGCTCAAGGTCAAACAAGGCCGTGTTCAGAAAGAACACCTAATCAGTTTCACTCCCTCTTTTAGTTCTTTGTTTGTTTTGTATAATCCTCCAGCAACGCTTCACATCAGTAGTTTTGTTCAGAGGAATAACGACTGCAGGACGAGCGGCAGTGTTGAAATGGCAATACGCACTGCAACTTTAATGCTCATTTTATACATTGTTTCTTTACACAGTAAGATAAATAAAAGTTCCGTCTGGAAACTGGAGAATTTATATGCAGTTAATAATTAACCAACGCTGTCGTTTATTTGAAAAAGGGTCAAAGAAGAGACACATGTTTCATATCGCTTCCTACATTATGATGTCATTTATTGGATGCTGTCAGTTTGACTATATTGGTTTCATTTTGAGTTATTGTGTGCTTAGCAGACACGTCTTGTGCTTGTATTTTTGTTTACTGTTGTCAGAAACATATTTAATTTAGTAATTTAATGCAAAGGAAAAATAATCCATGAAATGTATTTTATAGTTTCATTGCAATCACAGAAATTTATATTCTGTTATATTTAATGATAATGAAACACATGTAATGATCCAAAATTCAAGTTGTCAAAATATATCTATATCTATAAAACAGAATGTTAACTACTGTACGGCATCTGGGATCAGTAATTGTTTGGAGCTCCTATGACATTAATTTTCCAACAATGCAACATTTCACAAAAGAGATCCACATGTTGCTCTGCTGAGGAAGCCCAGATTGCCGTATTAGCAGCCTTCAGCGTGCTAGATTAAATGAACTGGTTTCTGTCATCTTCCTCTTTAAAATACTTCATAGATAATCCATGCGGTGCAGGTCTTGAAAGTTTGCTGGCGGATCTAGCACAGTAAAAGCGTGGCCACGTTGGTGGGTGCCGAGTCATGCTTAAAAAAAATTAAATCGGCATTTGAATAAAGCTCTTAAGCAAGGGAAGAAGTAAGTGTTTTTAAAGTCCCCGTTAGATGGTTGTAGAGATGTTGAAATGCAACGGACCAACATCAGTGAATGACACGGCTCCACTAATTATCAACAGCTCTGAAACCGGTCCACAAATTACAAATTTTCTTGTGTTCCCTTGAATATGACAAAACATTGTTTCTGTTCATTGTCCACATCTCGAAAAGATCATGAATGAAAGTCACAAATTGGCTCTCCTTTTTTCTACTGGACTTTTTCCTTCCACTCAACTTTCAATGTGCTTTGTGTCTTCAGTATCTGTCATAATAATCAAAATTACAAGTCTTTGGAAATGTTTATTAAAATGTATATTTTTCGTTTCCATTCTCGCTTTTATTTGCTCTCTCTCATCGTCTGAATCGTTTCAGCATATCTTTTGTAGTTGTCCTTAACACGTTTACCCAGAAATAAACTTCAACTTCAAGCTTTCTTTTAAACTACGCCATTAATACCTATCCTCTCCCTTTTGTCCCACAAATAACTATTTTTATTGCAATGTTGCGTCAAGGTCAACCTAACGTCAATCAAAGCAGACGGTAGATTATCTTTTTTCCTTTTAAGGTAGTCTCTTGCTACATTTGGGGATAAATACATTAATAAAACGGCAACAACAGTAGCAGACAAGAGTGATGCGTCTGCACAATACAATTGGTCTGTTTTAAGCTGGCGTGTAATTAATCACCAATAACATTCTGTAAATCAGTGACCAGCAGTGCTGGGAAACAGACTTTTGCTCTGGTAAAGGTTGAATGACAGGATAATGTCTAATTTGAATAATAGAGCTGAGGGCAGGGCCTTACTTTCAGATTGATGCAAATAAAACGTACACACGTGAGGAAGCGGGAAGTCTGTGACTTGTATCAGAGTTTCTGACCATCCAGCCTCTTTTGCTTTTAAGTAGCCTTACTTTGTCTATTGTGTCTCCACCCCACCCTCGGCCTTCCCTCCTCCTCCTCCTCCTCCTCTTGTCTTGTTCCCATGTCGGCCCCACCTCCCCCCTGAATCACTATTGCCTCCTCCCTTTCTGGCAGGACACAGTCTGTGGAAGGAAGGAGCCGGCCGCTAAAGCAACACCAGCTGTAGCGAGACTCTGTTTTGATGGGAACACGCTGAAGGAAGCTGCAACGCTCCTGCACGGCACACCAAATGCAAGGACGGTGGGTTGTTTCTGGCACTTTTGCATTGTCAGCATGAGTTGGTTCAGAGTATGCACTTTTATGCTCCAGTGTCAACACTCTCGTGTCTATTCCAGCTAGCACTAAAGAATTTACCTGCTTGTTTTCTCATCCCATGGAAGCTGTTTACATTTTAAAACTGGTGATGCAAATTTAGGTATGGATTTGAATGTAGGCTCATAGAAATCATCTATGTACTACTGAGTTGTTGCTTTAAGTTTGTTCAGAAAGTTAGCCGATTGTCTCAAAAATCCTTCAAATTAGGAAATAAACTATTCAACTTGTTCTGTTTTCTCCAGTACTTATGGTATTAAAAGGCACTTCATAAGCTGTATGATCGGATTGGATACAAAATTGTTCCAGTATAATCCGTTGTTCCTATATACCGTTTTATGTAGAAGGTTTTTGGACCCATATTTTAACTGTTGTTTTGCTTTTACAATGTAAAAATAGGTATGCCGCAGAGTAAATGTAATACATTTGGGCTTCTTTATTCTTTGTATGGTAAGTCTGCTGTACAGACCAGGATATATGAGAAAACTGTGTAAATCTCGTCAAATGTTGAGTACAGAAATCATTACTTGATTTACCCACAACTGTTGAAATACCCATACTAAACTGCAGCTCATATTTTGAGTATTGTGATTCTGTAGATTCCTCGATGCATTTATGTTAAATTTCCAGCTTTTTTTAAAACAACAGATTGGATTTGCCACATGCTGTCTGAGGGTACTTGTCCTTATAAAGGTCTGTCTTTGTATTTAGATGTTTAAGACCACTTTCTCTTCATGTGGCGTCGCTGTCCAGATTTAGCTGCCAGTTGTCAGGGTGACATTCCTGATCTCAGTAAACTCTCCTTTTGCCCTTTTTAGAGCTTTATTACGGTTTAATCTCTGCGTCTTGTGGATTTGATCGATTTTTAGGTAATCATGACATTAAAGCTACATACTTAGAAACATTGATAATTGCCAGATTAAATTAACCTTGAATTGTGTTTAGGCTCATGACGTTTGGCCTTTTATTTGAAATGCTTTAAGGGTCTGGAATTTTTTATTAAATACCTTATTAATAATCCAATACATTGTTGTGAATAACTTTTAACAACTTTCCTGTGTTGAATGAAATTCACCCTTGACCCCATGATGGGATGATCCAACTTTTATTTCCTCTTCCTGTGAGTTTGAAACCACAGCCGACTCTTAGCTCGCACTGCAGTTTTGTTTATAAGGGATGTCACCTTATCTACCCAATGCTTCCTTCTGCAAACTGTGAGTGTACAGTGCTGGCCAAAAGTATTGGCACCCCTGCAATTCTGTCAGATAATGCTTCATTTCTCCCAGAAAATGATTGCAATCACAAATGCTTTGATATTAAAATGTTCATTTAATTCGTCTTCAATTGAAAACCACAAAAAGAATGGTCAAAAAGCCAAATTGGATATAATTCCACACCAAACATAAAAAGGGGGTGGACAAATGTATTGGCACCCTTTGAAAAATCATGTGATGCTTGTGGCACATAACAGGTTGTGGCAATAACTAAATCATACTTGCAGCCAGTTAAAATGGATTAAAGTTGACTCAACCTCTGTCCTGTGTCCTTGTGTGTACCACATTGAGCATGGAGAAAAGAAAGAAGACCAAAGAACTGTCTGAGGACTTGAGAAGCAAATTGTTGAGGGAAAATGGGCCATCTCAAGGCTACAAGTCAATCTCCAAAGACCTGAATGTTCCTGTGTCTACCGTGCGCAGTGTCATCAAGAAGTTTAAAGCCCATGGCTTTGTGGCTAACCTCCCTAGATGTGGACGGAAAAGAAAAATTGACGAGAGATTTCAACGAAAGATTGTTCGGATGGTAGATAAAGAACCTCGACTAACATCCAAACAAGTTCAAGCTGCCCTGCAGTCCGAGGGTACAACAGTGTCAACCTGTACTATCCGTCGGCGTCTGAATGAAAAGGGACTCTATGGTAGGATAACCAGGAAGACCCCACTTCTGACCCAGAGACATAACAAAGCCAGGCTGGAGTTTGCCAAAACTTACCTGAGAAAGCCAAAAACGTTTTGGATGAATGTTCTCTGGTCAGATGAGACAAAAGTACAGCTTTTTGGGAAAAGGCATCAACATAGAGTTTACAGGGGAAAAAACGAGGCCTTCAAAGAAAAGAACATGGTCCCTACAGTCAAACATGGCGGAGGTTCCCTGATGTTTTGGGGTTGCTTTGCTGCCTCTGGCACCGGACTGCTTGACCGTGTGCATGGCATAATGAAGTCTGAAGACTACCAACAAATTTTGCAGCATAATTTAGGGCCCAGTGTGAGAAAGCTGGGTCTCCCTCAGAGGTCATGGGTCTACCAGCAGGACAATGACCCAAGCACACTTCAAAAAGCACTAGAAATGGTTTGAAAGAAAGCACTGGAGACTTCTAAAGTGGCCAGCAATGAGTCCAGACCTGAATCCCATAGAACACCATGGAGAGATCTCAAAATGGCAGTTTGGAGAAGTCACCCTTCAAATCTCAGGGACCTGGAGCAGTTTGCCAAAGAAGAATGGTCTAAAATTCCAGCAGGACATTGTAAGAAACTCAGTGATGGTTACCGGAAGCGGTTGTTCGCAGATATTTTGTCTAAAGGTTGTGCTACCAAGTATTAGGCTGAGGGTGCCAATACCTTTGTTTGGCCCATTCTTGGAGTTTTGTGAAAAATGATAATTTATTTGACTTTCTTTTCATTCTCTTTTGTGTTAGATATTAATACCAAAGCATTTGTGAATGCAATCATTTACTGGAAGAAATTGAGTATTATCTGACAGAATTGCAGGGGTGCCAATACCTTTGCCCAGCACTGTATATATATATAAAACTTTTCTTGCAGTTTATAGGTGGCAACTGCGGAAAACATCAGTTTCCTACATGACGATGTCAGCTAAATACACCAGTTTCATTTTGAATTATTTGACCTCTGCTTCGGATTTTACTATCTGCTAAGATATTACAACTAAACCATAAACATCAGCGTAAAAGTTTACAGTTTGGATTGTCCCATTATTAAGCTTATTATTTTTACATAAATAATTAGTTATTCATGTCTGACGGCATATGCTACAAATATAGTTAATAGCGAGATGTTCTCCCGTGTGACTTTTATGCTTGCAATCAGAGCAGGGAGGTGTTTGGGTTTCTTGGCAACATGGATACGCCTTCACCTCTTGTCAAACAGTACTCTGCTCTTGAATTGCCCTATAAAGGTCTTGTGATCTGTGTGTAATCAGGCTGCAGCGTGGGGATTTTTTTCATTTGTGAGCTTGATGTGGTGCTGTGGTCGTGAGTCGACGCACGTCTTATCTGCTCACTACAGCGTATTGCAGACGAAATGTTGGGTCGTTGCTGATAACTGATAAGGGACCAATATTTATTTCCCGATTATGTGGGAGACTTGGATCATTTTGAAAGCAGAGAAAAATCAGGGTGTTTAAAATCAGTAAATATTTTAAGAACTTTACTCATTTATGTGTTTGACTTTTATAGATTAAGCATAAAAATACTATTAAATAAAAGTTATTGCGGGCGGGGGTGGTTTGCTCTTTCTCCAAGCTCAAGTCCTCCACCAAAGGCTTGGTAGCTTGAAGGTTGTTTGCAGGATCTTAGTTTTTCCTTGTACTGAGCTCGTCTGAATTGAGATGTCTTGTATTTCTAGTAGTATTTCGAGTATTTCTCCAAATCTATCCAAATGTCTGAAATCCAAGAGTTTTCTAAAGCTGCAGGATTCCTTATGCTTTTAAAACACCACGTAATGATCCTCATATTAATACTGTGATTAACCTCTCATTTAAATTTCCTTTACTGATTTCAAACTGTGGTTTAAAGTTTTTGTAAATTTATTTTTGTCACATGTATTTTCTTAACTTAGTTTATTGTTAAGAAATAAGGAAAGACCGCTATGAAGAACATTTATTTTCTTGTTTTAAATCCTTGAGGATAAACAGTGTTACATGCTGGACTATGTTTGGATTCCAGAGGGTTTAGAGCTGCCCAACTGTAACTGCTGTTGTTTTTCCTGCTCAGGGTGTTTTATTGGTTTTTGTTTTGTTTTTAAGATGCAAACCAAAACTTTAGATGAACCAGTTTTAAATTGATAACTTCCCAAGTCTCTGAGTCATGACATTCAAACACGGTGCTGTTTACTACCTTCAGGCTACACCTGCTTTTTCTGTTTATGTCACACTCACATGATTTAATATCAATTATAAAAAATTCAATTCAAATAATTAATCTATAAAGGAAAAACATTTATTTAAACCATCCTGGTCCTCCACTAAAAGATGTGTAAGGAGTTGCCACAAAGACCCAGAGCCACAACAAAAGTGCATCAGACTTCCTGGCTTAATAAGTTAAGATAATGTTCCAAAAATATGAGAGAGACTTACCAAGAGAAATGCTGCTGCTTAAAAAAAGAGTTAGTTTAGAATAATATAACACAAAAACATGTTTCCTAAAAAAATAAAATAAAAACATCTTAATGATCCTCAATACTTTATATTTTATGGAATAACAGAAGTACGACCATCTTTAATCGGCGTAAACAACTTCACACTGACAGTGAAGCTGCCAGTAAAGCTTTAGAAAACTTGTATTATGAAGCAGGAAATTGATTATATATATTATTGGCTCTTTTTATGGAATGACCTAAGCGTACAGTTCCTGTTAAAAAAAAAAGATGGCTGTGTCAAGATTCCTTCACATTGATGGGAAAAGTCTCATTACCAGTTATCTCAAATCATTCATAGGAGTAGATAGGTAGCTCAGCTAGTTGTTATGTATAGGAATCAATTTAAACTTTGTATTTCTCCTTTTAATTAATAATTCTGTTTTAAAACTTTTCGTAACTCGTATTTGAGGTTTTTTTTCTTATATTAAAATCAAGTTAATTTTAGAAGCAGTCGAGAGGAAAGCGTTGTTTCTTTTTTTAATGAAACATGTAAGTGATCTGTAATATCTCGATTTTTTTGTAGGTTCCTACCCTGCAGAGTAGGAATAGTTGTGCGTGCTGCCACATCTATATGTGAGGTGTCTTGGTGCTCTCCGCTGCCAATATAGCAGATGGAACAAAGCATCATATCATATGGAACCCTAGGAAATTTCAATGTTACACACAGAAGTCTCACTTGAATGATTTTCTCTCATTGTTGTTGGTGTTTACCTTTCATAAGGACAGATGAGGAATTGACTGGCCCCCTCCCATGCACTTCACTAAGCTATTAGCATTTTACCCTCAGTTCACAGTATTTTTGTAGGTTGTCATATTCTAATGATCTGATTATTTGACTAAGAGGTCTAGTAGGACACCGGATCCTGAGGCCAGAATTAGAAGACTCCTAATATAGAATAAAATAGTGTTAGGTCAGCAGAATATATCTTAATACAACTCTAAGCAATATGCATATCCTGATTAACTTCTTGGACATTTACCAAAAGCACTTTTTTTCCCCCCAGTAGAATCTTGTTTTATAGGAGGAAACTGGGCTGCAGCCTTAAAACCAGGCCAATCTGTTTCAAAACTTTTTGACCGCAGTTGTTGTATAATAAGGAAAAACACTTGCTGGCTTCTGGCTGAAGTGCAAGTTTTCCTTTGACCTCACTTCATCTTGTTCATTACCTTTGTGTGATTGATCAGTAAACTGGCAGACTGCTTTAACCATGTCGCTGTCAGGTGCTTCAGGGCTCAGGTTATATGTAAATATAGCAACGTCTCTGAAAAGCACGATAATTGTTGGCTAATATATTCTTGAAGTTGTTTTTCACGGCGATACAATATCTAGTACTCTTATGGCAGAAAAAGTCCACACCAGACATTACTATTTTTACATATATATAAATTAATATGAAAAAATGTTTAATAATTGGATGAGAATCTAAACTGTGTAACCTCCTAGCGAAGTGGGGCCTGTTGTATATCAAATCAATGAACAACATGTCAAATAGATCGGGGAGAAAGTTTAAATTGGGATTAGGTTATAAAACAGGATTCCGTGCTTAGACTTTCTCGCAGTGGACAGTCCTCTCCATCATAGAAAGGTTGACGTTATTGCTTGTATATATAAAAACGTTTTTCAGGTGAATCACAGCTCAGTGCTGGCTTGGCTGCTATACAGGGGCGGCAGTCTTTAACGTTCCCGATTTGACTCCCGTTGCTTGACCATTTCCTGCTGGACGTCCCCTTCTCTTTCTCAGTCTTTCCTCCTGTCGAGCTGATGTTGCCACTTTTTACAAATTTAAGTCCGTTCTTCTTACACATTCAAAGCAACCCTCCTCCAAATCCTTGCATCCTGGTCTCTCTCTCTCCCCATCCCCCTGCTGGCTGTGTCTCTGTGCGCGTCCTGTGTGCCCGGTCTCACGTACACACCCTCCTGGAAGGGCATTGTTTACACAGACTGGCACTGGAGAGCTGTACCTCTCCTGCTCCGGTCCACACTCCAAGGTCAGTGGCGGGCTTTGCTGTTGGTCTTTCACTGGTTCAGCTCTGACATAACCTTCAGCTCGCTCTGTGAACCCTTTTAGCCTTTCTCACCATTTTACATGCGATTGATTAACTGTGAGCATATGACGACATTAAAGATCAAACCATGCCCATGTTGTGCTATATATTTTTTCAAATTCCCTGATGGCATTTTAAGTCTTTTCTCTGTTTAAGGTTGCTGCACTAATCTTCTCTGGGGGTCTTTTTATTTTCTGCTGAAGAAATGTCCGAGCTGATTACTCAGCTGACTTTTTCTCCTGGCATCGTGCCTGTGAGGATGAAAAAGCAGGAAAACAGAGGATTGTAAGAAATTCACTTACTTGCATCCCTTTCTCTCAGCCTGAAGGGACAGTCAGTTTAGCATCATTTTTATTGAATTATCGATGAGCCTTCAGCCATTTAATCTAAGCCGACTTTGTGTTGAGGTGACACAGTTGTTTGTTTTCTCTTTTGGAGCTTTGTGTTTAAGCAGAATATCAATTAGGATCTCATATACCAACAGTTTTCCGTTTGATCTTTCTAGTGAATGTCTGTGAGAAGCTCTGTTGTCATTTCAAACCTCCATACAGATGAGACCGAAAGAGTTAAATACAAGAGCCTGACTATCGGTTGTCAGACCCCTTTGGGGAGGCAGGATTAATGGTGAAGTGTTGGCCACAAACCAGAACACTCAGCTGATTGAAAGTATGTACAAAGGAGGCCAGGAGTGACGATGGCAAAAAAAGGGGCTCTGCTGGAGGGCCTGATGCTTATATGTGGCAGTACAGGTTAATTAAATACTATCAAATAAAATCTAGTGCGTAAAATGCACACAGCTACATATCATTTGTCATGTGCAGGTGCATGTGTGTGCGCTCGCACTCCGTGTACCCTGACAGGCTTGCGGCAGCTGCTTTATAATTAGTCCTTTACCCTCTGGCCGGCATGTTTTATTGACTGCAATAACTGGGATGAGCTATCAAGTGTCCTTTTGTTATCAGCTTGGGCAAAGCTTGAAGTCTTTATGTAACTACAGTTAGAAACTGGCATCATTTTGATTATGAGGCACGGCTACATTTTCAGCTGTTTAAACTGGATGAGAACGGAGTGCTTGTGCCTCAGAAAGGTGAGCAGTTTATGCATAGGACACTGTAAAATATTTATTCTAACTATATTGATGAGTGAAAACACCACAGTAACAGTGATACCTCTTGTTAGTGAGAATTCAAGCGGTGTCTCTTTTATATATGATGCTCCACATCTACATGTACCAACTTATGCAGAAGTCTTAAATCTCCATATATTTCTTTATTCTTTCCTTTTATCAAAGATCGGCCTGTCAAATACTGTCTATGAATTCATTAACACAGAGCATGTACTTTGATTATTACCTTTTTAGTTTGTTCAACAAAATATGTCATGGTTGATTAAGGAGATCTGTAAGCAGATACTCCATTTACTTTGATTTTACTGTTTTATCAAAAATACAATAAAATACCTGTATCTAACTAAACTCAAATCATTTTTAGAAAAACCCCTGTTAGGTGCATAATGCTTGGTACCAAAGGCTTTTGCTTCAACTTGTAGGAGATCTTGACTTTTGTATGCCTGGGCGTGACTTCAGGCAGCCGATGTTTTGTGTATAATGCATACAGGAGCTTCCATCTCTGGCTTTGCAATGTGTGTATTGTGTTGAAATGCTCTGTTGGGTAACCTGATCACTACAACTCTATATTTGTGACCTTAAAACGTAGACCTGAATCGAAGCATGTCTTTGTTAACAGTAAAGCACTACCCCCATGTTTATATCCCTAAAATAAATAGAAACCGAACGCTTTTTGTTTCCAAACAGCCTCTTTTTGCCTTGAAATTAAACATTAATTCACTAAAATATATTATTGCAAATATTAATTTGTTAAGGAAAAATGCACAATCAACAGCTTATTATATAAAGCGGGCCTGAAATATAAGCCTGATATAATATCTGAGGTCTACAAAAAAACGAGGCCTTACTGAAACCAGGCAGAGTCGAGACATTTACTTGCCCAACTTTCTTCAGTTATTTTCCTCAGCTATTTTTTTTTTTACACACAAAGTCAAACTCCAGTTAAGCTCTCAATGAATGAAATGTTTGCTGACAGTGACAGGCCTTTATTCGCTTCCTGATAAAGACGCATTTGATTTTAAGTAAGATTTATAATTAGCATACTTTAGTTGGTTTTGCCTGTAATAAACCAGTACTGTTTATTAATAGTTTAAAACATTAAAAATGATTCAGCCTTGCTGTTACAGCGGTTAAAGTTCCTCAACATCACAGCAGACTTATTAGATGTAAAATGACATTAAAAAAACAGAAGTCGTCAACAAAAGAGGTCTTATTTTAGCATAAACTGTAGGTCTGTGTCTGGCGCACTTTTGGTAAAAAACGTGTGTGTTCTTCATGAAGTGGGTGAAAGATGTAGATATTTAGCTCAAGTAAGATGAGTGATGTAACATTTGTATAAATAAAACTTAAACGTATAATGTAATTAAACTACCCATAAAAAAAGTCAATTTGTTTATAAATGTTTTGACTGATATTGAGTGAACTAAATTTAGGCAAGAAGGAAAGAAATAATCCTCCAGCACCCATCCTAGATCTGCCACTGGTTTGATTTTTGAAATAAATATGAAACTTTGCATTGAATATTAGTAAAGACAAATAAAGCTATTCATCAGCTCCATAGTTGTGACTTCAGACATGTACAAAACTTTTTTTTCTTCTCCTTTAGTGAAATTAATAAAGGTTGTAAACCAAAAGCAGTTAAAACATGTTTTACTTCTGCAGAATAGATGTGTACTGTAATAACTAATGTTCTATTTTTTTTTTTTTGTATAAAAGGCCTTTTGTTGGTATTTTTTAATGTCATTATGTTTTAGGACATTAAAACATTTAAATCAAAAGTGGTTCCCAATGGTTTTGTGTTCAGCGTCTACATTTCTGCAACAAACCTATGAATTATTTTAATCTTTTATGTCTGTTCTGTTTCTTTCTTCTTCCCTGTGTAGGATTCATCTGCAGATTCACAGATACTCTAATGATCTACATGTCTTTATTTGGTCCCTAAGCCGCTCAGCTCTGAGCTGCTGTTCACCCTGAACCTTCAACCCCGAGTCAAGCTGTCCCACCCTGCGTCCTCTCCTTCCTCACCTCCTCCGCCTCGTCATTCTCCTCCCTCCTGGCATCCACAGGCCCATCTGGACTCCCAGTCAGCCCTCTACCCCAATGAGGGGCAGAGGAAGGCGCAGGGCGCCCTCGATGGTGACCCCCAGCCTCCTCAGCATTCTACACCCAAACATGTCTGTGACTCAAAGCCCAAGTCTCACCATGATGCGTCCACTATAACAGGTATGCAGTGTACTTTACAAGGCCTGATGCTGAAACAGTCATGTTTAGATTTATGCCACACTTACATAAAATAATATAATTTGTGATTTTGCACATCAACCTAACAGAAAAATGCAGCGTTTGGCCATAACTGTAAAAACACTACTAATAATGTAACACTATAACGTTACCACTAGAAGGCGGTGTAACACTGTGGTTGTCAGATCTCCTCTTTTGTGTTCTATTTAAATCTTGCTTTCTTTGTCTTCTTTCTTCCTCCTTCATTCCTAAACCCGGACGTTCGTGGGTCTCTCAAACCCTTTGCGCACTCAGACCTCTGCTCAGACCTGCCAGAGCTGGAGATAGTGAGCCTGCTGTCAGAGGGTCAGCCCAAGTACACTCTTCGAGCAGACACCGTGTTTGGATATGACAATGAAGACTGGCTGCACACGCCTCTGGTGCCACAAGAGGTCGTACTGGGACTCACATGCGAACAGATTGAAGAGACGTTCAAATACTTCTGTGAGTACTTCTCATTGTCTACTTACTGAGTGTACAGAGTAGGGTGACCAGATCCCAATTCCCCAGATGGGGGACAAAGGCTATGTTTGTGTGGGACAATGTGCGATACCAATGCATCAAGGTAGTCTAATAGAACGTTTTAAAATATAAACATTTCTATTCTTTCCCTTTGCTTAAAACATTACTATGCTTTGCTATTTGGTTGATTCAGTAGACCATAACCTGCAAACAAAACGTAAATATATCGTATATAAATGCAGCTTTCCCAAGTTTTCTCATGTGAGAAAACATAGTCAGCATGATGCTTTTCATGCTATTTCACAGTTTCTCTCAATTTAACAGAACAGACAATCAAGGCTGCAATTATATTGCAGTTTAATGTGGCTTTTCTCCAACATTTCAGAGCAACAACAATACTCCAACACAACTCCAAACACCAGATTAAAGTGTTTGCTCCACTAGAACAACAATACCGACCCACATATTCAAGTAGAACATAAGGTGCATAGGCTGGTTATCTGTACAAAATAAAAGTCACTCAGCTCAAAATCACATAGATTGACTACACAAAACAAATGTATTTGGAAATTATCTGCATTTACTGGACAATGCCAGCTAAAGTCACTATATAAAATAAGAAATAAAATAAATATAACCAGAAATACGAATCAAAACTGGTCAGGAGGAAACAAAAACTTATATTAAATAAAATAATACTTTTTAAAGTTTTGTCCATCATAGCAACACAATCAGTGCTCTTCCAGCACCGAGGAGAGAACCTGGCTGATTTTTATTTTAAAGCTGGGAAGCCTCCTTTTCAGCAAAACGTTTTCTGTGAGTCTGGCATCGTCCGTGTCGTTTCACGTCATATTCACCTCCGTGTGTGACGGAAAACTGAATCGAGGCACACTATGACTGGTTTCACCCAGGGATAGATAGTTTCCCAGTCTGCATTGTAGCCGCATCTCCGCTTCTTGGCCGTTGTAGTCGTGCTGTCCTCCATGTCTCTCTCATCCTATGGTCTTACCCTATCGTTCTGACTCTGACCTGATTTGCATTGTTTGTGGGCGCGCCCGCGGCTCAGTTTGATTGACATGATCGAACAGCCCGCCCCGCCCCGTATTTGATAAATCGCCGATTATAACTGACTGTCAATAACAATGCGGGACAACGTCTCAATTTGCTGGAGGTGTGAAATATAATAAAAATGCATGACTGTCCTGCACAAAGTGGGACATCTGGTCACCCTAGTACAGAGGCAGTAGGTGAGGTGTCAGGAGTGAATAAAAGATTCATATAATCTTTTCATTTTCACCTGATTTATTCAGCTCAACTGGTTCTGAAGAGCTAAATAAATCAGTTATTTCATTTTCAAAACACTTTTGATAAGGTTCAGCCTAAAACAAATAAATTAAAATTCATTTATTCCTGGTCATCTTAATATGTTTTTTGACTAAATTATATTTATTTATTTTTTACAGAATTTAAACCAGGTAAGGCTAAACAAGAGCCTGTTTACAGACAAAGAAGGGTTTTCCATGTACATACATGTACATTGTTCCTTTTTTTCTGCTTAATTACTGCTCAAAATATGATATTCTTTTAGCAAATTTCATGTTTTAGTCTGTATGATCCATTAAATTAGTATTTTATTGCTAAATTGGTTGATGATTGTTTCAATAAGCCATTTATCAAGATGAATCTAATTAAGTGTTTCAGCCTTGGTTAATAAAGCAAGTCTCAGCTTTTTATTCAGTTAATCCAGTTTTCTATGGTAATCTGTTTTCATAAAACAAATAGTTAAAAAATATTGATAGTGCAGCTGTTTTCCCCTATTTTTAAAAACATTTTATGTTCCCAATGTTAGTCTTTTTTATTTTAGAATAGTTTAATGCCCTGAATTTTAATATCTGAATTATCCACCAATTTGTGAAATATCAGTAACGCACAATTGGATCACATAAAGTATTTTTCTTTCGGATTTGCTTTTAACCAAACTTTATGTTTCAGTTCATCAAACTGATTTTAATATCCAAGTTAACCTGAGCAATAAAAAAGGTTTTCCCATTCGTTTTTAAAAAGCAGCTTAAACCAATTTGAACCAATTTAGTCCAACATAAGGACATTCAAGAACAGATGAGGAAGTCATTTACATCTCATCAGTCTAGGTTAGAAGGCCCTAGCATTTTGCGTCTCTAAAGCTTAAAATTATACATGTATACGATATGTGAAGATACATGTCATACGAGAGAACATATGCACCTTTGAGTTGTTTCAAAACTCACATTAAAGGACAGCATCCTACAAGAAAGATAGTAGCCAGGTTTAAAAGTGGATCCTTTCTTTCACTGTTTGGATATTTGCATCTTTGGAGAGATGGCCACAGCATTACAATGCCTATGTTGAAGTGAAAGTGTTTCTTCAAATGAACACACCTGCATCTTTCCTTACCCTACACCTAACCTAAACTCGGCTCACAACTTTGTCATAAACCTAACCACTGATTAAAAAAACAACACTGCTACTTCACAGTTTAGTATTTGATAGAATATCGGCCTTATAAGGGGCACGATTGTGCAGTTCTGTCCTTAAAACTAAATTTTTGTACACAAATCACACATAACTCTATGCATGTTTTAGGAGAATTTTCAGCAATAATTTCTTACGTTGGGGATTTACACATTTTCGGTTGGTTGCAATTTTCATAGTTTCTAATAATTTAACATACGTCTGTAATAATCTAATAATCTCTAATGTTAAGCTGTTTGAAGTTCTTTATGTTTTGTATTTTAATTCATCATTATAATTATTATTGTTATTGCAGACATCTCAGACCATTTTTCATTGTCTTTCATCATTTCTGTTTCATTTCATTGTACTTCTGACTGCGACACATCTTCAGTCGCAGAAAATGCCCTCCCCTCTCTACACATAAACATTTCATAATGGGCTGAAGGCAGCTAGTCTGACCTCTTCCTCAATCTGTCCCTGGATCATGTCTCTCTCCTCATCCTTCCCCTGACGAATCCCACTGAACTGCTAATCCTCCTTCTTTCTCCGACCTGCACCAGCTGCTGCAGTAAAAAATTTTCAATACGTCATTTTTCTGCATCTGCTTTTTAGACTTCTCTACTTGCAGGTTTTCTGTGCCCCCCTTGCGGTTTAGTTCATCCATTCCCCAATTCTCACTTCTGTCTGACTATGGTCAGCTCAAATTGCAAAGTTTATAACGATGGTGGAGCAGACTGGGAGAGATTAGCACAGTCTCCTCCAAGAAAATCAACAAATTGTACATTGCAGTTAATCAAAGTTATTTATTATATACTTTTTTGGGTGATATTATGTCACACTCGAGCTAAACCATAAATCTTTTTTACCCCAACCAGTAACCCTGGGGGCCTATTCATGCCAGGCCATTTCTTTATTAATATTATTCACAAATGAAGAAGAACACTGATCTGTGTTACACTGCTGAACCCTCCTGGCCTTTCAACAATGATTACTTTATTTTTAGGTGAATATTCTTTTGAATATTAATTGAAGCTAGCATTGCATCAATGACGGTAGTGTGATGGTCTGGGCCTGATTATAATGGCTTAGGATTGGTGACTTTGCCTCAACATATGAGACAAAATGTTGCTTTCTACAAGAAAATCAGAAAACGCAATTTTTTGGTTATCAATTTGCTTTATTTTTCTTAAAGCAACACTAGTGTTATTTTTCTAACTTTTGTGATTATATGTCGACTCACAGCTCGTCGAATGACACTGTCATGGCCCGAGGAGATCCGTATCGCTTTAACCGGCGCTAAGCAACTTTGAGGAGGGTGGGAAATACATTCTTCTTCAGACAGAAACCCTACCGCTTTTGTCCACACTGGTCGCGGAAATGTACCAAAAGGCAATCTTCTTTAGTGTTGCTTCAAGCATCCCAATGCACATCAAAAAATTCTACTCTGAAGTGGTTGAAGAAAGAGTTTGTAATGCCCTAGTCAAAGTCTGGCCTCAGGTAAAATGGAGATCCTATTTCATGACCACTAACACCCCAGTAGTGCTTAAAAACTCGTACATGTTGCTGAAGCTGTGACACAAGATCTTATTAGATTTGGGGACTAATTTTTTATTTTTTTTAAATTTATGACCAGACAAATTTGGGTAACTTTTTGCTCTTCAAAAACAAATCAAAATTTTTAAATATACTTCTAGTAATTAGTTAGTTTACCATTGCCTGAAAATAAATAGTTTTAGGATCTGAAACATTATTTGCGACAAGAAAGCAAACTTGAATCAATCCTTTGGTTGACAAATACTTAAACCCAAATCTTTGTTTGAGGGTCTGAAAATTCATTTACTAGTTATTTATTCCATTTCATGTTTAATCTGATATACCAGGCTCCATGTATATAGCACTAGAAGTAATATTATTAACAAACGAAACATTTATTGAAACAGATTTGTTGTTTCTATCCAGTTTTATTAGGATTCTCAGTGTCCAGCTTTAAAATTGTTAAAAGTCAGAGCTTTTAAGCTCCTCGAATGTCCCCGACTATCCGAACACATACCTCCAGGTAAGGAGCTGGATTTTCAAAGCATTGAAGTCAAAAGCCATCAAACCAATTACCCTACTGTTCCTTGCCACTATAAGTAGTTTACGACGAAGAGCAGACTGTGGATCCACCTGTTCGCTCTGACATCAGGATTACACGGTTGGCATGCCGTATGCTGCGGCATCTCACAGACTTTATTTTTAGATGCAAAGGGTTGTCTGGACTTTATAGGGTGATGAACTTCCATTCATCACCCTATAAAGTCTGTCTCAAACAAATGTCCATTATTTTTGTGAAATAAACTTTTCTTTACAATATAGTAGCTTGGTTTATGCAAAGTAAAATGTACAAACACGATAACTCTTATTTATTTTGTCGACCAACTGACTTAAACTATTCTATAATTCTCTAGTCATTCTAAGTGACCTGTTTGTTGTCTCTTTTTTCAAACTTTGGGGTCATACAAGTCAATATCGGTAGCTTTTAAAAAAAATGCAGTTAACTATGTTTTATAGAGGCTTACAAAGAAGATCTATTCATTTAAATTGTCCAAGATTTACATGTTTTAGGTGGAAAATGGCCTACTATAGAAATGGGCTTATAGTGAGGATTTAGAGATTGCAGGGCTATGTCCGTTTAACACCGAAGCGGCTGTGCCAAGCTGATAGGAAGCCATGTGTTGCTATCAGTAACAGGACAGGCTAAGCTGATTTATTGTGCCTCACTGTTCCACTTGTTGAATTATTTAGCCATGTGACATATGACAGTGTTGGTCAGTGCTACAGAATCCTTTGGTATCCTGTTTTCCTGTTGTTGTTGTTAGTACTCTGCTTTTTTGTGCATATTGAGTCCCGAACAAAAATAGCACACATGAATCAAGAATCAGTTTATTTATATAGCGGCAATTTACAACAGGTGTCGTCTCAAGGCACTTTACAAAAAATCAATTAAAATCAAGGATACATTCTAACAAATCAATTTGAAAAAGTTTCCAATCTAAGGAACCCCAGCAGATTGCATCGAGTCATTGACTTGCAGCATTCACTCCTCTGGAATCAGCATGCAGAAACAATGGCTTGTGTTGTCG
>JAVLVB010000449.1:204164-241777 GCA_032876305.1 Orestias chungarensis | reverse complement strand
TGGATGAGGAAGGCTAAGGGTTAAATGTTCAAAAGAACTATAACTATTAGTTGGCCTGGGATTAATTAATAAACCTGATTGGAAAATGCTTCCTACTCCTCCACCTCTCCCAGTACTTCGAGGAAAGTGAAAGTTGGAATAATTAGAGGGAGTTGATTCGTTTATACTAACATAATCCTCATGCTGCAGCCAGGTTTCTTGCATGGTGTGTGTGTTTTTTGTTTTGTTTCTGAAGCTAGCCTCATCAGAGATCATCATGTGAAATTTTATATTGGAACAAGAGTTTAGTCAAGGAAATGAGCAATTAAATTTTTTATGTATTGCACATTTCTTCTACAAGGAAATTTAAAGTGCTTTATATAAAGATTAAAGAGTGCATTAAAATAATTGTGATTTATTATTAAGTCAATAGGAAACACATGCCTTTTTCTTCTAGAAAATGGTATAGAGATTGGCTACGCTCTAAGAACAGTCCACAGAGTTTACATAAAATCAAAACTTGTCACAGGATTTTTCCCTGTTGCGGTCTGCCCAGATTTACCAGTAGATGGTGTGGCTACAATTGGGAATGACATTGCTAGAGGTTTAGTACTTCCCAGTCTGGAGCTTTTAGATAAACCTTTAAATCAGACAACCTCAGACTCTTCAGACCTTGGGCTATATCCAGCCTTTGTGGTCACCCGCGCACAAGCATGCAAGGACCCTGATATTTCCATGTCTGATTTCTACACTATAATGGTAGAAAAAAATTCCAATGCTGCAATCTTTACATTGCGGTAATTTTATTTGTCAAAATATAGTTCTGAGAAATCATCCATCACTCCATCAACCTATATTGCCGGCAATACTTAGTTTTAGCCCCAAAGATTTATTCATTTTAAATAGTTCTATACCCTGTCTTTTGTACTTTTGTCTCAAACACAGAGAAAATAGATTTACTGCTTTAAATATGGAGGCTAATACAACACATAGGGAAATGTTAATAAATGGATTGATTAAATAATGTGATACGTGAACGTTAACAGATATCAGTCATCTATAAATCATCATACACTTCCTTTTAAGCGTTTATGTCTGTGAAGGCTTTTTTGTGTTAGACAGGTATGTTCTACTTAATAATGGAAATTGCAATTGTTATTTATGCTCCATAAGTCTTGGAATAAAACATAAAATGAATTTGCGCTTGTTCCTAATTAAAGAAAGTAGCTCGCAGACCCTTGTGTAGTTTATCATAAAGTCAGTCCAACATATTTACTTCCTTTTAACAATGGAAGTTATGTATTAGATTTATTGAAACTAGTGAATACATTAGTGCTGCTGCAAATTAAACAGGGTCCTGTCTTAGAGTTGCTTAAAAATGAAATTTTAATTTCATCAAATGATCACATGTAGTTTGTAGGCTTTTATAAGGAGACTATTATAAGTTAGGCTTCCAATTAAGGGTTGAGTTGCTCTCATGTGGACCCTTGTAATCATCACCCATTTATTCTTGCTACAATTTAGACCTGGCATCTGAAAAATGTTGATTGCAGAAAACCTAGTCATTTGTGGTCATATTTAACATTTTAGGTCATTTTATATAACCCCAAATACTTCCAGATTCTTTTAGCAGCTCTGTCTCTTCCTCTTTGTCATGCTGCTTGTTTTGCTTGGTTAGTTGGGAGTTGACTGAAGGTGCAGCCTCTGATCTTTAACAATATTCTCTAGTTATGTATTAAGTTTATTAAAGGCATGTAGCTGCGCATGTTGTTTTTCTTTTGGTGCCTTGGACGAGAAAATCAAGTCTCATTCCTGGTTTTCCATTTTATAAAGACATCATATTGGTATCAGCTCTATTGTTTGAACTAGTAACAGTGAAGCAGACGAAAGTAAATACTGATAAATGGCTAAACGATTTGTCTGGTCTTTGTAAGAATGTGTCGAGTGAGCGTTTAATAGCCTTACCCCTTCAGAGGAAATAGCTGTGAGTTTTTGTTTTTGTTCTAACCTGTATAAAATTGGGGAATATTTTGAGGGGAAGCTTAACAGAGAGGAGAGAAACAAAATAAGCATTTTTCCACTTATCATGTTACAACCATGCATTTCAGTTATTTTACAGCAATAGTATGACTATTATCATTAAAACAACATATGAAGTATCAGTAACCTGTAAAGTGGAAGTAAATGAATACATGGATTGCAAAATACTTTGTGGATAAAAGTCTGAAAGGGTTGCTGTGCATTTGTATTTATGGTCTCTTTCAATTTAAAAGCTCCTATGTAAGCTGCTCTGCTGCAGCTCTAGGCTGAACTTCAGGGTTGTTGTCCTGCCTGAAGCTGATCCTCCATTCCAGTCTCAAGTCCTTTGCAGCCTCTGTCAGGTTTTCTTACAGAATATCTCTGGTATTTACACTTAAAGACAAACATATTCATATTAAGTATTTTACTTTCCTGGCATGTCATTTTCCTTGTGAGTCTGAAAACTTTATTTTGTTCTCTTCCCTTCAACTTTCAACCTTCTTGAATATTTTGCGGGGTTTCCCCAAATACACATTTTGTAAAGAATCACTTTTGTTGCTTCTCTTAACAAGGCTGGAGTTTGAATAAAAGTTGTTAATAGAAATTCTCCCTTCTGTGCTTTGAGTCAGAAAAGATTCTTCTTCTTTTTTTTGTTATTTAACAAAACTAGGTTGGTTTTCTAGTTAATGTCTGTTATAGATGTAAGTATAAATACAGTAGAGTTTGCGGTTGTAACATGAGAGGTTAAAATGTTAAAGATGCATAAATGCTTTTGTAAAGAACTGTTTATTTAAAGAGTTTCTAAAGGCACTGCACGTAAACGTGAAGCATGTGACTTGTTTATTTGATGTTAAGATCAGAGTCCTCAGTCCATTACTTCCTTATAACCATCCGTTTCTCTGGTAAGTCTGTAAATAGTTTCGCTATAATAATCAGTCAATGTTCTTAGGTATCATAAGGAAACAATTCAGGAACGCGCAATCTGGCAGAAATGAAGACAGACGAGGCAAAACAAACCCCCAGTGTTGGAGAAAGTTGTCTGTGACCTGCATGAAGGTCGATACTCTCCACGGACATTGAAATTTTCATGAGGAGGTTAATATTTGATTGTTAGAAACTCCTGTGTCTGGTTTAGGATTCTTTGTTTTTTTGGCAGACCGGCGAGAGATTGTTTTCACTCGTAACAATTGTCCGAGATTTGGTAAAAATACACGTAAATCTTGAATTTATTTTTATTAAGAAAACAGAATAGGGTTTATGCTTGTTTTCTGTGATGTTTTAAAATTTTAGATTTATATGAAACATTATCTTAGGATTGAAGAGCACAGTGCATTTATTTAAGTTTATTAATATTAAACTTCTTTTAATCATATTTCGTTGTTTTTTTTAAACCTTAGCTCGGTTGTGTCTTTCTGATCTGATGGGCCTTTCTGTATGAACTCTTTTATTCAGGTCACCAGATCACAATTCTATATTAAATAGTAGGTAAATATTAGAGTAATACTATAATTTCAATACAGGCTGCTGCCTCCATCAAAAGGCAGTGGGTGTGGCACTATCTGCAGCAGAGTTACGCAGAGCCTCTTCTCTGTCTTTTTTTGTATGGAAGGAGAAAATAGGAGCTGCTGAGATTCTGGGAGCATACCATCTCCCTCAAACCATGGGGGGAGGACCGGCTTTGTGCAGCATCCCTTTGTTATGCATTGTCTTCTGATTTATTTCTTCACTTATGTGGGGATCCTGCTTATCTTCCTGTGACCGCTTCAGCTCAGAACAATAAAATCCTCCTCTGGTCCCTGAGGTTCAGAACAACATTTTATCCTCCACTCCCTCCTCAGCTTCTCCCTCTCCTTTCCTACCCGGTAGTCCAACGTGGCCAGGTGAATGAAGGAAGGCATGACGACAGATGGCACACACAGCCAGAGAGATTATATATTAACTCCCAGCAGCTCAGATTCTCTCACACACAGAATGCCTCGTGTTGACTCACACAGACACCAGCAGATTCATGTGACAGACACAGAGAGCGTGTTCCAGTGAAGCCAGCGTGCCGTGAGATTATCAGCAGAGGATTTAACTCACGGACAAAGTTACATAGGGCAGGTTTTCTGTAGTCACCATGGAGGTGTGGAGCTCTTCTGCATCTGAGGAGGAGGAGGAGGACAGGAGCACATCCAGTTTTGTGGAGGAGACCGTTCAAGAGGATCAATTGTGCCACAGCGGCAATAATAACAACAACAATAACAAAAACGATAGCCTTTGCAAGGAAGTAACCCAAGGTGAGATGCCAGGGCGGGCGACGCGACAGAGACATGCTGAGGATGCGGATGAGTGATGTGCAGAGATCATATAGCTCAAGGAAAGGACGTTCAAAACATGCAGAGTTATAGAAATATGATTAAACAAAACTGTGCTTAATGATGTTGGATTAGGTGCAGTGTGGTGAGCTTCAACATCGAGGTCTGTTATCTAAGGGATTTATTTCATAATCGAGCATATAGTTGAGGGTCCAGAGACGGGATTCATGCATAATGACAAAAATGCTCAAAATAAGCTAGTGATGCTGATTCTTGCAGATTTAAATGCAAGAGGTATTGAGCTTACTAGAAAACAAATACAACTCTAATATGTTTTATACATAGTTTGTTGAAGGTCGAGGAGATAAATACGTGAGTGCATGTGTCTGTGTATGTGTGTGTACTATCTGCAGCTGCACAGCGAAGCCCTAAGCTGTGTGTGTCAGCAGTTATCATTGCTGTAAAGCTGCTCTTAACAAACTGCAGATTTGACACTTCTTGTTTGATTGCATGAAGTTTAATAATAAAAAAGAAAAGCTATTGTGGAATTATAAAACAGTTCAGAATAAAGGAAAAAACTAAAATCTATGTGGTATTTAATAGCTTTAGTGCTTTAGTGATTGCTGTTTTGATCAGTGAATACTGAAGGTGCTGGTTGATGCTATTTATTAGTATTTCAATTAGATATTTAAACAGGCTTAATCACATCTCTTTTAAACTTAATAGACATTTGTGTGACTTACTCTATGATTTTGAACAGTTGCTCTTGACTGCCTCAGAGATTGTTAGTAGTAGAACCTTAAAATGTGTTCTCATCATATGTTGGCGTAACAAAGATGCCAGTCTCTGGTCTCCTCTGTCCTCCTCCCCATGGTGTCCTTGGTCTGAATAGACATGTGGAGGGTAAAAGTACTGCAACATGCTGGCACCCCTCCAAAAATCAAGACATAGTTGGGGTCTTTTCGTCATGTAAAGTGATAATAATAATAATAATAATTTGTCTCTATGCTGAAAATTTACATTTCATTCAGGTTTTTGGATCAACATACTTGCCTCTATTGTTTTTATTTTTATTTTTTAAGAGAAATTGATTAGTGATTCTCATCTTTATCCTCGCCTGTTTGATCCTTTTAATGTAACAGACGTCATAAGTATGCCTAAGTCACCGTGGTTTGCTGCAGGGACAGTATTAGGGTAAAAGGTCAAACCACCTGCCCTGCTTGGATTTAGCTTCCCCCACACTCTAAAACCTGCAGCTTTATCTCAGCTTCGTGGCAGCCTGGTCAGCAGGTCAGTGGTTGGGGATCTCACCTAGTAGAACCTGAAGTGATGTTTAGTCTGAATCCCATTTAATTGGCTACATTTATCCTAGACCGAACAAACTTTGTTGAATCTTACTTGTAAAATGTCATTTTAAAATGAAATGATTGTATTTATTACTGGCTATTTAAGATTGTTTGAGTGAATTTGCTATAAAATATTGCGCTGGTGTTGGTTGTGTGTGACAACCTGCCAGGTTGTCTTTTTAGCACAGGAAATGCTGCAATCCACTTTGAGAACAATAGGATTAGTGGAACAGTTATCTCATTACAGACTCTGTCTCAGTTCAGAGTTAGCGCTCGTAAAGACTTGTGTGTGTGTTTGATCGTGAACCTGCATAATTTAGGATCTGTCTTATAATACATTGTTGTTAGGTCACCACTGACCAGACGGCTTTCTATTTTAAAACAGGCTTATTCTCTTTCTTATGAAGGCTGATGATATATATATATATATATATATATATATATATATATATATATATATATATATATATATATATATATATATATATATATATATAATAGGATAATTAGTAGGGTTTAGTTTCAAGAACTCTTATTGCATAAATCAAACAGTGTATGTTACTTTTTAAATAAACCAATCACTAACAAATGGATCCATTTAGGGCAGTTTTCCTCCTGCTTAAGGCATATTAGGTGGAATAAGTTGTGAAATAAACACATACGGCTCACGGTATTGTCTTATGGATATTAGAAGTAAACACCTTCTAGTGGCCAGCTTTTAAATATACGATCTTATTATTTCTTTTTCTACATGCGGTATTCAATTATTTACCTAAAATGATTATTTTAATCATTAATTTGTTTGAGCAACCTACATTTATTTTATTTTTGTGCAATGTATTTTTTAATCCATTTACTTTTAATATTAACAAAAAAGGTACAGCAAATAAAATGAAGACAAAATACTTGTAAATTAAAAGGTACTTTTGGAAGTTGTTTGGATTTAACACATTTTCTTTGACTTAGTTAGTAATTAATTCAGTACTATAACTCACATTACAACAGTGTTTTTGAAATGAAATTATTTATATATACTAAAAAAGGTAACATGAAATATGATTGTTATTCTTATTTTCAACAATTTGACTGTAGTGGGAAGACTTAATTTTAGTAGGATGTAGAAAACTATCATACAACAAATCAATACCTGAGAAGATGAAGCTTCATAGTGTCACTTAACAAAGTACAGTTTCACATTTAAATCAATTAAAAAATCAGAGCTGCTGGTTTTAGTTTTTGCAAAAAAAAAAAATTGGATGTCATGTTTCGATGCGTGCTAATCTAACCCAACCTTGATTTTCATGCAAACTGGGTAATAGAGGGTTGAAATTTAAGGAAGTTTTCTGCTGTGAAAATGTTCAAATCAAATGTACATTTTTTTTTCTTCAAATTTTTAAATTTTTTTTTTTTTTTGGGAATTGATACATTTTCAAAACCTTATATCTGCTTTATATTGTAGGCATACATTAATAAGGAAATATTTTTAATGAAATATTATTTCCTAGCTCAATACTTAGTTTTATTGTTCTTTAACTATTAAATTGTGAAAATTTTAACACCTTTGTGTTTTTCTTTTTGGTTTTCTAAACATAAATATGGATAAGTTTGAATTACTTGCATTAAATAAAACATTTGGAAAAATTCCACTTTTGCTACTATTTGTTTTAAAGGGGAGAAAATCAGCAGGATGGTCTTGGGATGACGTGGGACTCCGGACGTTCAGCACGGATAAACTTTAATGAACATGTGAAATGACTGAATGATTAGAAATAAAAAGGACCTGAATGGCTTTGCTCTAAACTGTTTCCACTTCTGTGCTAAATCCCCACAAACTAATTGATGAATCCTTTTGTTCTTGTTCCACTGTAACGACTTTAAAGCGAATAAGAACAAACCATTGTCCAGGATGTAAACAGACTTAAACGCCAGTAGCCGGTTACTGTCCCCCCCCAGGGGATATGGACACCATCAGTATAACCCTGGAGACTGCAGCAGGAGGATATTCTGGTGTCCAATGTTTTTATTGGCATCTTAACTGGGCTAAGAGGGATCAAGCTAAGAGGATCAGTAAATGGTAGAGCACATGGAGATGTTTTGGTGTGTCTCCTAAAACCTCAGAAGGAAGAAACAAATAAAAAACTCATAATTGATAAAAAAAAACAAATCTATAAAGTTGTCATTCTGATATAAACTGTTTAGAAATCTACCTGTTTTCATTCAAAAAGACATCACTCTCTAGCTTCCTACATTAAAATAGTCTTCTTTCCTCTGTTTGTCAGTGCTGTGCTCTGACAGAGTGGGCCAGGTCACCAAGACGTATCATGACATCAAGGCGGTCACCCACCTGCTGGAGGAGGTAAAAGAGAAACATACAGCAGATGAGCTGGATTACAGAGGATTAGACACGTGCTGCTACTGGAGACCTCTGTTTTCCACCATTTTCAGCACACATTTTTAAACCGACTTCATAGAAAATGTGTGCATGTCTGAATCCTTGTGCAGAAAGAGCGGGATCTGGAGTTAGCGGCTCGAATCGGTCAGTCCCTCCTGAAGCAGAACCACGAACTCACAGCTTGCAACGAGACGCTGGACGAACAGCTGGAGATCGCAAAAGAAGAGGCACGAATGATGATCATGATGTTCATGGGTAGAGAAGACACTCCGGCTGCTGAGCCCCAGTTAAGTAAATGACGTTTTGGGTATGTTTCCAGATTGCTCAGCTTCGGCACGAACTGTCCATGCGAGACGACCTGCTGCAGTTCTACGCCAGCACAGAGGAGACGGAGAACGCTCCCGGTCTCTCACCGTGAGTACATCAGCACTTGAAAAACGTGGCGAAAACACAAGCATTCATGTGTATGTGTTTTTGTTTTGAGCAAAACAAACACATTACTAATAAACCAAAACTGTAACAACTAACGTTTTCATAAAACAGAAGGCATGGAGTTCCACATTTTTTGAGGTTGATCTTTTCTATTATTTATTATTAGTATTTTCTTGGTTTAGAAATGATTTCAGTTGGGCAACAAAGCGGCTTGCATGTTAATTTATTACTGATAATTAAGACTCACACGTTGTGTTTCTAACAAACTTTTTTATCAAAATCAAAAAATATAGAAATTTTGCAGCAAAGGACACAAGGTCGTGAATCATATCAGGGATTCAGGGAGAATTAAGAGAGCAGTGAAGCATCGCCCCTCCTAACCTGTTGGTGCGCGCTGCCCATCAGCTGGCTCAAAAAAAGAGTAATATGTTTACCTCACTTGGAAAAAAGAAAGATTTGTTGTTGTTTTGGAAAGAAAACCACAGTTATTGAGGTATGAGTGACATGTAGGTTAAATAATTGACTCCATGACGGCTACTTGTGCAGATAGCTGTACTAACTAGCTCACTGCTCTGATTTTAAAGGAGCTGAACAGTGAAAAGATTTAAATATATGCAGTGTAAGGCCTCGTAAAAATACTGCTAATTATTTTGTGTCAAAGGTTAAATTGTGACGCTTAAGTGTAACACACAAGACATCACAGAGAAGATGAACGTAACCTTCGGGCTTTCAGGAAATTAAATTAATAGGTGCACGTTTCAAGCTTCTTTGTGGGTAAACCCACAGCAGACTAGCGCTTCTGATCCTCTCAATGATTACAGATTAGCTTCCTAGAATCTTTCTTCCTGTCTGCAGCTAATCTCAGGGACTGTTATTTTTTTTTTGTCTTTCTGAGACACGTGTGTGTAAAATGAGGCATAATATTATTCTTTAAGACGGTTTCTGATCCACTTATCAGTGGATAAATGTACAATAGGGTAATTTGACTTTAGTGTAATTCACTTTACTAGAAAATTATGGTTTACTTCAAGTTATGCCTCAATACTCTGTATACAGACTAAACATTTAATCTCATGTATTTGCTCCTGAAGTTAGATCTTCTGGATTAGAAGCCTTTTCACAATGGAAATACGAAAAGATTCAGGGAAAACGATGAACAGTATAGGTTTTGAAATTTGACATGTTTTCTTTCAGTTTTGGTGCCTTAAAACATAGAAATTAAACTACAGAACCTGCAAGATGCCAAAGGGGTAAATAAATAAAGGATGTAAAATAAGTTCATCCCAGTTAAGGATTCCATGTGGAGATGATCACATTATAGATTAGCAGAGGTTATGTCAACTGTGTACAAGAAGTCAACACTAGGGGGAGTATCCACAAATTGGATATATTTGTTAACAGCAGTACTATTGACTGTTTTCACCATCAAAGTCACAGGAGACATTGATGAACAGATCTGTGATTTAAAAAAATTAAAAAAAATTAATATCATATCTGACTGTAACAAGTTAAAAGCTGGTCTTCCATTCATCAAATCAAACAGACACATCTTTACTTTTGAGATAAATATTTCTTTCATATTGGTTCCAATTTGTTTTTAAATACCACAATGGTACAGAGATTTTCTTCACATGAGAATATTTTTCTGGTTTCTGCAGAATTAAAAGAAATGAATCCAGCAGCTCTCTCAGCAACTTCGTCCATTATGACTTTTTGCATCAGAAGCTAAAGAGTTTGGAGGAGGAGAACCGCAAACTAAGATTAGAGGTATAGATGCACAATTTTATTTTATTTTTTCAAAAACTTGTTGCGCTGTTTTTTTGATGACATGGAAATGTTGTTTCCGTAGGCGACTGAACTCTCCACACAGACGACTAACTATGAGGAGCAGGAACAGGAGCTGATGATCGTGTGTGTGGAGGAGCTCTGTAAGTTTTTATCTCTGTTTCGTTTCTAAACGATTGTTTGTAAACCGTCTTTGCAGCTGTATTTATCAACCTTGTGCCTTTTAGCGTCCGCAAATAAGCAGGTGGTGGATCTGTCGGAAGAGGTGGCTCGAAAAGTGGAAGACACTGTCCGACAGCAGGAGGAGATCAGCTCACTGCTCGCTCAGATCGTTGACCTGCAGGCCCGCTGCAAAGGGGTAGGAGGCAAAATTACAAACTCACAGTCCATTCCTTAGAAAGCTGGTGGGACATGATGTAATGTTGTAAATGTAAAGGACTTAGTTTTTGCTATTCTATTATAGTAACATTCTGAAATCGTAATTCTGTTCCTCAGCTTGTTCACGAGAATGAGGAGCTGAACCACCAACTGAGCGCCTCCAGAGAGAACCAGTCAAAGCTTAAATCCGAGGTGATCCGACTACAGCATCATATTTAGAGTGGGAATAAAACTACCTCAAATGCACCTTCTAGATTTTCACCTTGCAGTGCTTTTGTGTTTTTGTTTTTTGTGGATCGCAATCAATTATTGCGTCTCTTTATGTTTGTTTTTGTCCGGTAACAAAAATCCTGCTCTGTTTCTTGCAGCTCAAGGACTTGCAGGACAAGTACTCTGAGTGTGAGGACATGTTGCACGAAGCACAGAAGGACATAAAGAACCTGCGAAACAAGAGTCTCCCCAACGGTACGGTGCAGAGGTACACGGCCCTGGCCTCGGTTCTCCCCATGGACTCTCTGGCTGCAGAGATAGAGGGGACCTTCCGGAAAGGTCTCGACTCTCCCGCTCCCTCAGAGTACAAGTGAGTCCGTCATTACAAAAAATAACTATTTATCTTTAAATTAATCCAAAAGAAGGTTATTTGTTTAGGAGTGGATATAGGTAAAGATATTAGATCAAGACTTGACTATTTTCTCTTATATTAAGGTAATAAATACAGAATAACAGTGATGTAAACTGCATATCGGCTCTTTAGAGGCTATACTTTGCTAATATCTGATGGGATGGAAGGTTAATTTAGTCTTATTTAACCTGGAAGCCATTTTCTAAATGAAGGAATGTTACTATAAATATATTACCAGCCTTACTAGCCCTTGTGGAATATCAGGAGGAAATGCATGATTGGTGAAAGAAGACAATTTAAAGGTGTATGTGCAGTTTCCAAACAGGGATGTTGAGGACACGGCAAACATACTGAAGAAAGTGTCAGACTCAGATGAAACTGAAATTTACTTTATGGCTTGTTTTTTTTATTAAATGTGAGAGAGAAAACTGCGGAAAAAACACCATCCCAACTGGTCAAGATGCTGGTTGCTGCATCAGCAAGGAAAGGGAAGCTGGTTAGAGCTGACATGGGGTTAAATACAGAACAGCCATGGAGGAAAACCTGTTGGCGGCTGGGGTTGAAGGTTCACCTGTCAGTGGGATGGCAAACCTCAACATGCAGAGTTTCTAATTAAATCCAATTAAACATATGTGGCAAGATTGGAAAATTACTGCCCAGGAACTTTTTTTATTGTAACTAACTTAGCTTAACTTTTTAGCAGATATAAATTAGTAAAGGATCGAGTTTACTCTACAAAGATCCGCAAAATACATGCAGCTGTAATGTGCTAAGGGACATGTCCTTAACAACCAATGAAGAGCAATAGAACTGAATGGATTTATTCAATCTCCTGAATAAATAGATTTTTCTGCATGTTAAAATAATGAGATTGTACTTTTTATCATCTTTTTTAAGTAACCAGGTCTCAGTTTTAGGTATTAGGTACTTGTAGCCGGTTTGTGATGTTGTTGGTCCTTCCTGGCAGGAACCATCCTTTGCGGGTGTTTGAAACGGTGAAGGTGGTGAACAAAGCAGGGAGGATGCGCTCCCAGTGTCACTCACCAGGGCTTCCCGGATCCAGCCCCGTGTCAGCTCCCTCCAGCTGCACCAGCACCCCTCGAACCAGCTACTACGGTTCTGACAATGCCAGCTTCATCCTGGAGGACAAGCCCAGCTCCGGCCCCACTCAGAAAGAGGACAGCAAGTGAGCTTCCAGAGCGACATGGGGTGGCTGGTGCTTTGTTTCATGCGAGTCATTGTTTTGCCTCCGCTCCGCAGTGTTAGTGGGCTGAAACGCCTGGGTCAGCCGGGCACTCCTGGAGGCCAGGACCTGGAAGCTGCTCTGCGCAACCTGTCGGCTCGTCAGCAGAGCCACTCTTCCGATCGGCCCTTCTTCGATGTGGAAAGGGAACGGAAACTCCGTGCCTTAGCAGCAGACTGCGAAGCGGGTGACTGCTCCAGTGGCTTCCTGACGCCCAACGACAGCCTGGCCACCAGCTTGGCTGCATCGACCGGCACCAACTACTCCAACGGGAGCTCGCGGCAGTCCTGCGGCTCATCAGGAGGGTCTAGGTCCTACCTGCCAGACCGCCTACAGATAGTTAAACCTCTGGAAGGTAGGAAAGGGTTAAACCTCTGAGTATGATTTAAGTTTCTAAGATGAAAACAAATAAATAGAACGGCATTTTAATCTTTATAGAACTGAGTGGAGTCTCTTAACAATGTGTGTGTTTGATGTTCGATGACTGCAATTTTCATAAACCTCTGTTTACTGTCTGAACATCACTGAGGAACGCATAGTGAAAATAGAAAACAATAATCTTTAAATGCCGACTAGTAAGTGTTTTGGAAGTTCACAAGCTTGCATGTTTTAAATACCTAAAGACACATTTTTGTCTGAGAATCCCAACTATGCTACAGTGTCTTCACTGAGTGGAAAATAATTGCTACTTCTCTTTCTGGCCATCTGGTTGAAAATAAGTGGCTGTCAGAGTATTGGGTGCACCTCATAGTTGCATGTTTACCAAACTTGTATGACCAGACTTTACACATCATAAAATATTAAATCCAAGGTATTGAAATAAATGGTAGGTTTCTTTGCACTAATTAACATCATAGGTCCTCCTACAGAGAAAACAAACTCTTTTACTATTATTGTTCTTCAAAGGTAAAATTGTTTTGAAAAGACAAAATGTACCCGGAAAAAAATATCAAATTTAGAAAATGTTACAAAAAGTTATTATGAAAGGTGGACTTTATCTTGTCAGCTAAAATCAAACATTAAAACAAGATAGTGGAGATTTTCATGATTTGATTTGACTAATCCAAAAGCTTTTAAGATATAAATGTAACCACCTCTAAAATAAACGTTGATCTCTGCTTAAATTAGTGCAGTGCTTCTCAATTATTTTCTGTTACGCCCCCCCTCGCAACAAGAAAACAATTTGCACCCCCCTACGCTCCGCCGCAACTATAAATATCATTCGTCTATAAAATTGTTATAAGTACACCTCTGCATAAAATTATATCCTTATTAACATTAAAAAAACAAAAAAGAAAGAAATATAGTTCAACTTACAACAAAGAATAACTTTATTAACATTGTTTTTAGGCCGTAACAGAAAATATTTTAAGTGCATCAATTTGAATAAAATTTAAATAAATAAATCCTTGTGTAAACTGTAAACATTTTTGAGCAACTTAATGCATCATTTGATACTGAAAAATAAAATAAAATTAAATCAATAAATAATAAAAAATTGAAATTCAGTTCATAAATATATAAAACACTTTAACCTACAAAACAAAAATCAAAGCAATTTGTGCTGATTTTTTCTTTCTTTTTTTTAAATCAAAATGAGGAAGTCAGGAATAAAGGTATAGGAGAGGATCTTTCAGTAGAAAAATTTCAATGGAAAATTCCATTGAAAATGGCACCCGATCAAAAACGACCGGTGGGCAAAAATAACTGGCTGTCAATGCGGAAATACAATTTACTCGATGACGTATATCACTAATGTCCCCACCCAGCCGACCCGTACAATGCGCGCTCATGTTTGAATTCGCGCATGCGCAGATTGTTGTATAGGAAGTAAAACGCGACGGACTAGACGCATCATTCACCATTGAAGAGAGGTTCTCCCGTACACCAGCAAAAATGGAAGGGGCTGTGGTCCCGCAGATGTAAACAGACTGCATGTGTTGAGGACGTGCGTGCTCCCAATATCTGGCGCATGCGCAGTGTTGGGAAAATGAGAATGAGCTGAAGATCCTCTCCTATATCTAAGGGATACAATGAGCGCGTTTTGTTCATTGATCCTGCAACTCTCAGCTACTGCTCAATGTTTAGCTGGGACCTGTACTCTGCTTTCATTGTGTCAACAGCAGAGAAGCAAGTCTCCCTGCGCCACTGCCAACTGCTGTTGTGGATGTTTAATTACACTTTATTCTAGTACGAAAAAAAAAAAGAAGCTACTGATTTAGTGAGAGATGCTTTATAGGTGAATAGTGTGAGTTAATATTCTGGACTAGACGGATTAAAGTTATGCTAACTTTATAAATAAAGGGGAAAGAAACATAAATGAATGTTCTTGACAACTACAAATAGACAGTTTAATGCGTCCACATGTCAGATTACAAACCTGTAAACATGCCGTGTGGGCAGTTGCCCAGGGCATTTTAACAATTGGGGTCAAAGGAACAATTGATTTAAAAAAATTATGATGTTTCTATCAGTTGCACCTCAGATAAGTTTTCTATTCCTATTGTGACTGAACAGTAAATGGAGAATGTACATAACATAATTACCAATTTAAATAGATCCTCTTTGAAAATGCAGTACTCAACACAAACCACTAGGGGTGTAACACACCTCATACAGTACAGCTCAAAAGGAGAAATCGTACTTTTTGAAGAAAAAAAATCCCAAATAGACTAAATTTCCTGATTTGTGGTTATTTTTATTCTAAGGATATCAAAAAAATCATTGACAGTGCTACAGCTTTTGTGTTATCACAAAAAGTGTAAAAGAATTTGTGTTTTTAATTGAACTCTGTTCAGTTTTAATTTGTTTGTTTTGATTGAAGTATTTTAGATTTTTGAAAACGACATGGATCAAGTTTAGTCTTAAATCTTTATAAAAATGAAATATCTCTCTAATTCTGAGCTGGTTAAAAATGACCAATTACATGTCAAGTTTAGTGCCTATAGCTGCTAGCAGCCATTCACCTTCTTATCTGTTACAGTTTCTCTGATTAAATATAAGATATTCAGGTTACAGATCGTCATACCTCCCAGTCAAGTGGTTTTTATTAGTCGCATCAGTTATCACAACGAGACAGCTCAAGAACTACTTTCTTAATTTTTTTCAAAATGTGATTCCCCAAAAAATGCAACTGCGTCTCAAGTTTAAACTTTCTCATCTTCACAAAACTGTAGAAAATGCTTTAGAAAGTGAGGATCTGCTTGGTTATTTTCAAGGTACATGTCAGTGTTTTTCATAAGATGGTTTAGAAACAATCGTCGGTCTTTCTCGCCTTCAGGCTCGGTGACTCTGCACCACTGGCAGCAGCTGGCCAAACCAAACCTGGGAGGCATCCTCCACCCCCGTCCTGGAGTCCTGACCAAAGATTTCAAGGAGCTGGAGGTGGATATACAACACGTCTACAGCCTGAACGACCTGGAGGAGGATGAGCCCGACCTGTCTCAGTTTTCAGCTGCTCATGGTTTGGGTAAGATGTTTAATGTTTATTTTTTTTTGGGGGGGGGGGGTCCTTTTGACATGTCTTTGGTAGTTTATCTTTTATTGTATTTTTCTCATTAGCTTTGTAAGAGCCCAATACGATGTGTGGGTTTTCCTCTATGTGAGGTTTAATATGTGTGTCTCCTCCTGTAAACTGACAGCCTCTTCATCGGGTTCCAACCCCCCTCAGACTTTTCCCAAACATCCCAAAACCACCTGCAAAGTCCTCCAACCCTCCCCTCTCATCCCCTCCTTCTCCAATCGGTAAGAACTCTGTAAAAATCCCAATTAAACCGCTTCTCCCTGTTGATTTGAAAGAAAGATTTTAAGCAGCTTCTCCCTGTTGATTTGAAAGAAAGATTTTAAGCAGCTGATCAGCCCTCTCCTTTTTTTCTTTTTGTTTTTTTAATCAAATCACTATGGTTGTTTTGTGATTTCCTTTCTTTTTTCTACCTCTTTACATTTTCTCTAGTAGAAAGCTTCGCTCAAGGGTCTTTCTCAAACTTTAGAAGCAGCCATCAGGGGAAAGTAAGATCATACCAGACGCCTGCATCATATAAACTTCCTTAATGCTTGCTGGCATCCTACATATTAACCACAGAGGCAAAGTAGCATGTTTAAATATGCAGCAAAATGTTAGAAGGTACCTTAATTATCCAATCCATATCTTAATACATGTTGTTGGATAGACAAAAAGTCAAAATAAATCTGGTAAGATAAATCTAGCTTTTTAATTGTAACGTCAAGGTTTAATGCTCTTAGAGACCATAAACTTAGCACTAAAATTCAAAGTAATTGTTAGAAACCTGATTAGATGTTTTCTTTATTGCACATTCACAATGAATATTCAAATTTGAGGGTTTTTGGCCAGAGATGAAAGTTATTCATTGGTCTTGACTGAACCTGGTTACAGTCCAGACAGACGTTTCTTCCTTTTGAACAACTTGCTGTTTGTGGATTTGTTTTCTTTACACTTTATTTAAGTTACGTTATGTATCAGTTCTCTAGTTTTAATGTGATTTTTTTGTCTTTTTGAAAATTTTTCTCTCTCAGCATTAGGGGTGTCCCTATCTGATATTGATATCTGATATCAGCCAAAAAAACTAATATCGTATTATATCGGCCTACATCTAAAACCTCCAGCGTTTATTTATCATCAATTAATAATAAATTAATCAGTTTTTCTTTTAACTGTTTTTCTGTGAATACTATCTATTAATGAAGCCTTTTGTACATTGTACAGGTCGGGTAAGTGGGGACATTAGTGATGTACGTCATCACGTAAATTTTATTTCCGCGTTGACAGCCAGTTATTTTTCACCACTGGTCGTTTTCAATGGGATTTTCCACTGAAATTTTTCTATTGAAAAGATCCTCTCCTATACCTTTAATAAAGTTATGCAAGACAAACTAATATGGGTTAAATATTAACGTTAAATTTCATTAAAATATATGTAATCCTAAAGGGACAAAATACACAATAAAAATGATTTAAATAATTTTAAATTAATAGGCGTTGTGAATTATTAATTTATTTTATGTGTTAGATCCGTTAGGATCAGCATCTTTTAGGTAGCTGGCAAGCTCGAGAACTGAAGACGGAAATAAAGGTATCTTATTGCAAGTGAAGAAGATGTAGTAGGATGCCCCTACTCGGTAACTAAAGCATATAGACATTTTCTTTCATAGTGCCGTGGAGTTCAGATTGGGTGATGCCCTTACTGCTAGATACCCTTTTGAAGCATGACCAAAGCAGGGGAGACTTTTTTTCGCCAGCTATCGAAATACTGTGAGAATTTCAGTCTGATCCTTTCTCTGCTTAGACACAGAAGTCCTGAATTTCTGCATATGCACACATTCTTTGTTTTATAGTTTATTTTCCAACGATTATTGATTTAAACTCTGTCTGTCAACCCTGTGAGGCTTCCCCCAACTTCTTGAGATTCAGAGATGTTTGCAAACACTCAATTTTTGTTAAATTTAAAATAATGTTTCAGGTAATAATGTAATGTTTTTTCTTATATTACTACTCTACTACTTAATAAAATCTGTTTATTAAACATAGCTTTCTGTTTTCAAGTCAAGTAATTAAAACTTTAGCTGTTCAATTTTTGCATATTAGTAAAGAAAAAAAAACATGTTCTCTGCCTCTGTGTTAAACTACCATTCTTAATTTATTGCCATTAAGATGTTAAAACTGCTCTAAGCTGATTGAAGTGTCGGCCGTCATTTAACATTTACCACCTGCGGCCTCGTGCCTACGACCAAATCACACCAGTGCCGATATTCACCAATATAGCACTCCCTCTCGTGTGATATTGCTTTATTAACCGATATTTACCACATGGCCAAGCTGCTCTCCTCCCCCTCCTTAAACACAAAAATCATGAATATAAATAAAAGTTGGATGTTAATATCTGTTCAGTTTTGGTTATGATGTTCATATTATTTAGACTTTGGATTTTAGTAAAAATATGTGCTTAATGTGTCAATATTTATTTCTTTAAAACAGATAAATAAGATTTATGAGTTTTTTTTCTTCCATATTTTTATATATATATATTTCATAATTTGGTTTATGTTTGTAAGATAAAAAAAATATTACTTTATTACAATCTACACAAATTTGAAATGACATCTTTCAGGACATTAATAGCAGCAATTTTTACAAAAACAATAATCTGGAGATTTCTTTCATACATTTTCTGAAATTCTGATGCCTATAAGATTACAATTCTGGCTGCCAAGCCTATGGTAATGTCAGACTTTTACACAGTGCTGTTAGAGAATACATAGAGCAAGGATATAGAGTATGTATCTAAAATGCAATATTAATAGTTTTTGAATGTTTTACTCTCCAGCCTTCGCTCTTTCAGCCTGCTACCTTGTCAGGACGGTGAGAACTTGAGCGCCCCGTTCTTGAGACCCCACTTCCAGCACTTTCACCACAGAAGCCTCGCCTCCACCAGCAGCACCACCACCGCATCACTGGGACTCCTGCAGCTGCTGCAGCAGCACGGCATCTCCGCCTCCACCAACTCCTACAGCAGCCTGCGCTACAGCCACACCGCGCCTCCTCCTCCTCCTCCTCCCTCTGCTGAGAAACAGAGAGAAGGCCTAAGCTTTTCCACGGACAAAAACAGAGGGATGAGCCTCTTCAGCCTGAACCTGGTGGAGAAGCTTCAGAGCCTCGGGTTGCACAGGGTGGCGGCCTGGGGGATGATGGGCCGCCGCAGGGCCGAGAGACACAATCACCCTATAAAATTGTGACACGCTCACCTTTTCACCACAGTGACTTCACATTAAGCCACGAGATTCCTCATTGTGCAATCCACGACCCACCACAGCACCCGTGTGTTCACAAAAAGAAAGGCGACGAATGTGTTGGAGCCACGCTTGAGATGTTATCTGTGTGGAGTGATGTACTCGCGTTCGTGGGTCCTTTTCACACTCGCACATTTTTTTTTAATATTCTGTTTGTGAACCTCATTTTATTGTTTCCTCCTTCGCAGGTTTTAAAGACATAATCACTGGTTTTCTTTTAGTTTGCAAAGTGTAAATATTAGTGTTCTTCTTTGATATGTAAAAAAAAGAAAGACTACATGCAGTATAAACTGAAGATGTTGCGTTGAAGAACATACAGATGCAGCAGAGCACCGGTTTTCCTGTATTTTAGAGGCTGCTACACTGGACAAGGCTGAAAAACCTTTCTGTGTACATGTGAGCCACACTCGACTGAATGGTTTGGACTTCGAGCGTATGGATCATATTTCACACTGTTAGGAATCTGTTGAGCTGCTGGGATTTGCTTCTGGTCAGGATAATTTATCTGGACATTAAGACTGATTTATCAATCTTTATTAGTGTTTAATCAGGGAGTTTCATTAGGAACAATCAAATGTAGCATACACTGCATAGGATGCTGTGGATTTAAAAGGGACAAAAGTTTAGTTTTTTATGACCTAAATACTCCAAGTTCCTGCTTCTCCGCGCTGCTCTTTTCTCTGCAGTCTACTATGTGTCAGTGTGTGAGAATAAAACCATACAGTTCAATCCATTTTGTCTTGGAATGTCTTAGAAACGCTTTTTCAAACTAAAATGACACTGAACTGCTGCGTTCATTCTGCAAAGCACTTTATTTATGGAACTTTTCTGTACAGTCTGAACAAAAGCCACAACAGAGACGCCGTCCTCGCTCACTCTGCTGCGTCCCTGCGTCCGAAGTCCACCCAGCCCTGGTAGTCCCGGTCCGACATGCAGTCAGAGTTCATCACCTCTGTGAACAAACCATTCCTACGTTGAACCACACACACAACAACTCAGTGCACAGCTAAAAGCACTTTGTGCAAATTCATCCGTCTGATCAGAGGGAACATTCTCGTCCTTCCAGCATACCTGTGATGGCTTGCATGATCTGCTTGGTCATTATATCCCGCTCATCTTCAGACAGGTGCGCCCGTCTCTCCGCCCGAGCCGCTGCCGCCACCTCCCTCACTTTCTCCCTCTTGGCCAGGAGCCGCTGCAGGGCGTTGGCTCCCTTCGCCTCCCCGGCTGCAGAGCTCTCAGGTGAGGAGGCAGAGTCGGAGACGAGCAGGACCACCATCAGTGCAAAGACCAAAATAACTTTCCCAGACATTTCTGCATGCAGAAAATAAAAAACTGTTACAAATGCATGCAAGATAATCCTCACGTATGTAAAATAAAAAAAAATACCTGTGAGGATGGGATGAGATGTTCACACTGAAGAAAGGTGGTGCTCCTGCTGCAGATCTACGAGCAGCTCTGCTCTTTTATACCCCAGAATGAAGTTGTCTAAAATCAAAGACTGATAACCTTCATCGGGGGAACATTTGATTGGGAAGGAAGTTTTTAAAGGAAACGACACGTCTGAAAGCAATAATTGTGCTTTTCACCTCTGTGGAAAGACCTTTTTCACACTGCAATAACAATAAAATAGGTCAATGTGTTTAAAGAAGAAATTCAATAATGTTTTAGAGCTGCTTGTAACTATACGCAGCTTTTAATGTAACTATGGGTTGAGCTTTAAAGGACCAACAGAAGGCGTCATGTGCGCAAACATACGGTAAACCAATAAAAAAGATATTTGAAATTGTCTGAGCTAGGTCCAGAGGGACTCATAACCCTATGCAGGCTTGGTTTTAAAGTACATTTTAGCAACAATTGTTTTTGGACTGGAATTAAAATGAACAGTTTGGACCAGTCAAGCCAAGAAATTGACGTGAGAATCTGCTGGAGGAGCTAAAGATTAGGGTGATAGACAGGATGTCAAATGTTTACAAATTGGACCTCATCGCCAAAAATAAATAATCAATATTCCATCAGAAAGAGGCAAAAAGCTGCTGACTAACTACAGTAAGTGTTTCACTACTGTAGTAACCAATGATGTTTCAATGATCTTGTTTATCATCATGATAAATAACACACACGTTAAAATTTAAATGAGTTAGTTGGTTTTCTCTTATACTTGTACTAATATTCTGTCTAATTTCGGATCAGAAGCAAACTTGATTGAGAGAAACCCTCTTTAAATGTGATTTCACTGTTAATCATTCTGGGCTTAATAGCAGTTTTGCACTTTAAGTTCTTTGCACCAATGTGTTTCTGCTTCTGTAAAAGAAGCTTAATTACTGAACAGGATCTCTGGGAGGATCTGTCTAAATGTAATGATTCCTACATTGGAATCACAGTTTCATTTTTATCTAACTTTGTTAAATATTCACCTTCAGGAGGTCACTAGGAGTGATTTCGGTTTAATCATTGGTTCTATTATCTCTTATTTCGCCAGGCTCGAGATAAAAATAATATTTAAGCTAATGTGACCTTAACTGTGACCTTAAAGCAAACTCCTGTCTCTGTGGGAAAGCTTTTTTCTTTATCTTTACAACAATTCTGGCAGGATGAAGAGGACTCTCAAAGCGATCAGCAGGAGGTAAGCTGTGGCTGTACTTCCTGTTTGATGCGTTTCCATTTATTTAGTGACTCCACCTCAGAGCTTGAAAGGAGTTAATGATGTTTACACTGGGTATAGATTTTTTCCCCCAAGTCGTCCAGCTTCTCCATGCGTCAGTATGGTTTACATCCTCGTAAACCGGGAGAATCTACGGACCTTAAACGTGAACAAAACCTTTAACCTGTCATCTGTCCCACCGGGACGATGCAAAACTGGTTTTATGCATTTTTTCCCCCTTGAACATCAGTTACTTAGTTAATTTATCCTACAGTTGCAGGCTGTTTTCATCTTTGTGAAACATCATAGAGGTTTCTGACATACCTCACGTGTTTCTATGTAATTACAGGTCCAGCTAACCTGCCAACGCCCCACTGTTTTTATCTCTTGTTCTTTTCTGGTCCCCTCCTCATTAACATGTTTGGGTGGTCAGATGCCCCTTTTACCTCTGCTTCCACCTGTTTTTTTCTCCCTGAAACAGAAAGAATGGGTTTGTCTCCCTATTAAGAGCCTTCAGATTTTAAATAAGCTTTAAATTAAATATGCTGGATTAAATTTAGGGTTAACCATTTCAGCCAGGTAGTGAAAACATCAGCAGCTGTTTGGAAACTGATTGCAACAAGCACAAAACTTTGTATTTTTTTTATTCTGTGTTGGAGCAACTATCACAAATATCTATCAGTGCAACGTCACACTCATGACGCTAATCTAATGACAGGCCCACAGACAGAGACAACGTTCTCGCACGACTGGTTTCCCAGTTCAAACTTGCACATTCAGGGCTGCACACACACCCTCTTTATCAGCAAAGGCTGCAAAAATGGTCTCAGCTGCATTTACATGGTTTTCATAGATAAAATATACGAAAATGTCTCAGCTGATGTTATTTCTGGTGGAAAGCGAATGTGTGATGTCGACAGAGGAAAAAAAAACAGCCAAGATGCTTCACTGTATTTGCACCCACCTGCTGACTATTCAGTACTTTCTGTACTGAGAGAAAACCAAAATAAACTTAAGAAAAAACATCTTACTGGTCTTATTTTGCTGCAATCTTTCCTTTCTTCGGGTCACAATTTTGTGTTTTTTTTCATGTGTGCTCCATTGTTCCATGTTTATGTAAAGGATAAACTGTTTTTCCTCTAAGAGCAGTCTTACTTTCAAGCTACCCTTCAGCTGGTGTTTATCTGCACACGTTTAGAGTAAGTGAACACACAGACTGTCCCTTTGTGGAGGGTTAGGAGCAATATTGCCTATTTTCAGCAGTTCAACACCAAATTTTGCAGTAAATTAAGTAGAAGTCATAAACTGTAGATGGGACAAGTCAAGTTAACAAAATGTCCTTGGTGTTTTGAGTCAGCTATAAATTCAGTTGTTGTTAATCCAGTTCCGTTCAGTCTAGTCAGAATATGATGGATTCATGAAAATCTCATGACATCAAACCTGTTTTATTTAGGTCTGGGGCACAAACAATCAACAAAATCCTAAAATCCAACATATGGGGACAGAAAGATTTAAAAATAAAATAGATGGGTATGGAGTAAGTCATGCTTTCATGTTTGCAAAAATGTTATTATGAATGACAGAAAAGTGACCACGCCAGCTGATGACGTATTGGACCCTGTAACATCTTATACATGTTTAAATTTAGCTTTTAGTTTGATCTTAAATTTAAAAAAACATATTAAAATTAAAGCAAAGATTAAAAGTTGAAATTTCAATATTAACCAGAAAATGTAAATACCAATAACTGAAACCGGTAAGGGTACAAAGCTTGTTCCGCCATCATGTTTGCATTATATCCACCAATAAATTAATATTTTTAATATTGTTTTCTTTTTCATATAAGGTGAGATTCAGGGGCAAAGATAAAATCCATCTACAGCCAGCTGATAGTGGACATCGTCCCGGTTCTTTTTGTTTGGTTTTTGGCTCTCAGACCTCTTCACCAACAAACTTGTCCTTCAGGACGCTCCTGGCAGGCTGCATTTCTCCCTAATGGAGAATTGCTCCTGGATAATTGGTTTCTAACAGCCTCATGTTTCCCAAATGCTGTGTGAATTTCTCTCTTCTTCACTTTAAACCACCATTTGCTGGACACTGCAGAGTCTAGCTGCCCTTTTCCCAGAGACATGACTATCAAAACAAAGATCCATCATGATTTAGGGTCACGCCTCAGGGGTCTTCATCCTGAGAAAGTGTTGCAGCTGCCATAAAAGTGTCCAACGGTCCCCTGTGGTCCTCAAACTCAATCTTTAACCAAGACAGATTACCAAGGAAATCACTAATTTGAGAACTCAGGTAGAAGAAAAAAATGGTTGTTTAAGAAGCCCTGCCATCTAAAATTATCCATACTAGATGACTTTGATATATTTAAGGGGAGATTTTATTTAAAAGAATTACACCAGGTTGGTCACAATGTTGTTGTGTCTCCTATGGAGACACAACTTCAACAGGACTTTTTATACCATTAGGTTCTACTTGCTGCTCTTCTATAAAAGTCAGATTTGTGGGGTTCATTTATTCTCATGTTGTTCTTTCAATGATTGTCCTACCTGAAATCTAGATCTCTACAGATCATCTGGAGGTAGAAACCTTGGGCCTCTTGGCTGCATCTCTGCTTATGACTTTCCTTCCCTATCTTGTCAGTTTAGGTGAACAGCCATCTTTTTGTATCTTTACAGTTGAACTCTATTCTTTTGTCTCTGATGGACGGTATTGTTTTATATCCTTACGCTCCTTTAATCTTCCCCACACTAATTGCTGGCTCCTTTTTCTTTACTGATACGGTTTGTTCACACATTTTTATTTAAAAAAAGACAAACTGTGAGTTCTTTATAGAACCGCATTTAGATTTAAGCCGAGATAAAATTATATACAGGTGGACCTTTTAGTTATTTGCTAACCTCTGAAGGCCGTTGGTTAAACTGGATTTTATTTATTCATGCTAAAGTAAAAGTGTCTAAATAAGAATTGAAATATTTATTCCACTTGTGCAGAAATGCACTTCAATTAGAATTGGTTTTAGATTAATCCTAATTAAATACACTGATGTTTATGTTTGTACTCAGATCTGAAAGAGAAATGTGTACCGAAATAACAGAACTTATTGTTTTACTTCATTTTCTCTGTGAATATCTGCTCTCCTGATAATGTCATCAATGGTATTTTAGGAATTGCAAGATTTAAACCACCCAAAGCCCTTCAGGTATACCACATAACTAGCATACTGTTAGATATCGATCTAATTGTCGCTTTTGAGCTGCTGAACGAGATAATTTAACCTGTTTGGCACAGACACCTCCTCAACCGCCCATTTACTTGTAAATCTCTATTATCTGTAGCGCATACCTCTGGTTGTTTTGCTATGTACCCTGATGTTATCTTACTCTCTATAAAGGGCCCTGGTGTCCACACAAAACTCATTCCAGTCCCGTTCTGCAGGCCTGCACCTCATCCAGCTCGGCATCATCATGTCTGTGTCGGTCAGCCAGCAGGGTTTCAGCTCCAGCTCCAGTGTGAGTGGATGGATGCTGCAGCGCAGCTCCATTGGTGCCCAGAGACGCACACCCAGCGTGTACGGAGGAGCAGGTGGCTTTGGGACTCGCATCTCGCAGGGGTCCTCCTCCTCCTTCTTCGGCTCCTTGTGTTCTTTGACCACAGACAATGAGTTAACAGTGTTTAATGGAGAGAAGATGACCATGCAGAACCTCAACGACCGTCTGGCCTCCTACCTGGAGAAGGTAAGATCTGATTGCTCCTAATCTGGCTGCAAAGGCGCATACAACTGAAAAAGGAAAGCAGTTTAGACAGTATACGTTTGGATGGTTTTTCAAAGTAGCGGGCTTTACAAATTTTCAAATTCTTAAAATGGCAACCAGCAATTTTTCTTAATGTTTGATTTTCTTTATGCTATCCTGCAGGAGATGCTCCCATCAGAATGATGCATGCCATTGTTCGTTGTTTGTAATCACAAAAGAGATGATAAGAAATTTAAATGTGCTTTGATTTTTTATATGAAATAAATTAAAACATGTCATTTTGGGCAAGAAGAAACAGATATTGATGCAGGTTTGCACATTTTGACAGCCTCTGCATGCAAACGTTTGCTAGTACAGTGTTTGCTTCAACATGTGAAGTCACTACCAATTAATAGTAAGGATGACACGAAACTATATAAAGAACTTATCCATATATATTATCAAAGTGCTCATATAGAAATAGCAGAGATGCCAGGCTTTGAATATGAAAAATTAGATAATGTCTTTATTTTTCTTTACCAGATTCTTTTATTATTTCTAAAATTAGGCAAACGTCTATATTCCGCTTATCTATTATTATTATCTATCTTACAAAAAAAAAAGAATTAGTGAATACATAAATAAAACAGATTATGGTTTAATTCTAAAGCTTTGTGTTCCAAAAGCAAAATCTTAAGAAACAAGTATAATTTCCAAAATTATGCTGAAATCTCAGCTTTCGCTCTGCATGAAAAAATTGAGTGGATATGTAATTCTTCTCTCAACTTGCAAAAGACTAAACTAAGATGTGATTGTGGTTAGAAACAGATGAGCAGGAATTTAAACTTGTTTTACATTTTTTTCCCTATTTACGTTAATAAAAACATAAAACTTCATGATTTTTTGACTCACTTAATTTCTGAAGAGAATAAAGCCCTTGACTTGTGTAGGAGAAACACCGCAGTTGTCCTTCACCGCAGTTGAAGGACAAAGTGCCTCTGTTATTAATTCATTTAATTAATTCATTCATTTCATCCCAGATTTCAGAACTTATTTAAAGTTTGCACCCACATTTCACATCTTTAAAGTGTGTATTTCAACAATAACAGGGATCAGACAGGGGGGTTACTGACCTACACTAAGGAATAGATCAAGTTGTGTCAAATATCAAAAATTAAGGAATATTGAAAAACATAATAAATAATTTTTTTATTAACTGAGATAGCCTGATAAATTGCTTGAACCTGGTATATGTGTGTTTTTTTGTAGGTGCGCTCTCTGGAGGACAAGAACAGGGAGCTCCAACTGAACATTGAGGAGTTTTGTGTTAAGACTAAATATGTTACGAAAGACTACAGGTCCTACTTTTCCACCATCGCTGACCTGAAATCAGAGGTACAGTTCACATTTCATAAAACCAAGAAAGAGAAAAAAAGAGGGGAGAGCATTGCGGTTTTAAATGTAAGAAAAAGTAGCTGTGCAAGGGTAAAAAAAAAAAAATCAACAAACAATCAAGGATCACGTGTGACAGCGAAACAGCCTCAAATCCTTAAAAACATGTAATTAGTCCGCTGCTTTTTTCTATGTTTTTATAATAGGAAGCAAATAAATATTGTTGTGGTTTAAAACAAAAATAAATACATGCTGTCAGTCTGTAAGCTTTCTAAAGCCTTTTTTGGACAAAGAATATTTATTTCCATCTTTCTAGGATCTTTTCCAAGCAGGATTTCACATTTTCTGTAATAAAGTACAAGAAAGCTTAGAGCAGCTCTCGATAAATTTGATCAGTTAAACACAAACATCAGAATTTGGGTTTGGGTTGATAGATGACAGAATAAGTGTTTGAGCTTCATCTTCTGTGTAACCACATCCAAAAGTTGTTCCGGTCATTAGAATCTGTGCAAAGGGATCCCTTACTGATGAATGATGCTTCATAAAACTCTAAAGAGGATGCAGATTAATAATATGACATAAAACTGCTTGTTTTCTTCCATTCAGATCGCAAGAAGCGTTTCAGAGAACGAGAGAATCCACCTTCTCATTGACAATTCCAAACTGGCAGCTGATGACTTTAAAATGAAGTAAGTTATCTCCTAAATGAGATCAGTTCAACACAACCAAAGTCCAGAAAATGTGGATTCTGATGGATCAGAAGGCCTGAAAGTATTTTATGTGTCCCATAGGTACGAGATGGAGGTGAACATGCAGAGGATGGTGGAGGCTGACGTGTTTCGTCTCCGGGAGATCCGAGACGGCCTGACTCTCAACATCAGCAACCTAGAGATGAGCGTGGAGGAGCTGAAAGAGGAGCTAATCTTCATGGCTAAAAACCACAAGGAGGTAGGAGCAAATATTTAAACATAATATGTAATAAATAATAATTTAAACATAATGAATATGTTTCCTGCTTGTCCTGCCGCAGGAGATGGAGCAGCTGCAACTCCAGGGCTCCGGAAAAGTTAACGTGGAGGTGGACAGTGCAAGCTCCCCCGACCTGATGAAGGTCCTGGACGACATGAGGGAGTGCTACGAAACCGTGATTAAGAACAACAAGCTTGAGGTTGAGAAGTGGTTCCAGACTAAGGTGAGGCAGTAGGAACACCCCCAGAACCTCAGATATTACAATAAAATAAAATAAAACCCCTGTTAAAACAGTTTGTTCTCCTGTGCTTCTAAAAAGATGGACACGCTTAAAAAACAAATCATCACCAACACGACAGAGGCGAAAACGTATCACTCTGAGATTTCAGAGCTGAAGAGGACTTACCAGTCTCTGGAGATAAGCCGCCGGTCTCTGTACACAGAGGTGAGCCCAACTGATACGAGAAACACGACCAGTTTAAAAGATAAAACCTTTTGTTTTTTATCTTAAATAAGCAGAAATACGCCCTGATGGAAAATGCGACAAGTTAAGCTCATGCTGATAATTTCTCTCTGTTAGATTAAACTACTAAATACTAAATCTATAATTAATAACTCCATCAAGAGTGTGAGATTAGGTAAGAACAACATAATCCTCAGTTACTAGCAATACAAGGATTTCACCTAAACTAACTGTAACCTCAAATGCCATATTAATGTTATGGTTTTTCACATTTCTGAATTATTTGTGATACAACATTAATTGTTTTTAGCAATAAGAATTGGTCTGGGATAATTGTCAATGTTCACCAATAGAACTTCAAAATGGAAGAATTTGTTTAGACATGTTGATTTCCTGTCGCAGATTTTGTTTTTTTCACAGTTTTATGCATTTTTAAATGAGACTAAGATTCAGGCAATTCCAGAAGCATGTTTAACCCACACCTAGCTCTGAGTTTGGTGAGTGTTAGTGATAACCAAACCTTTTTAATAGCTAGAACTGTCCAATATTTGACCATCTGTTAATTGGTGCCATTATAGAATTTGGAGATAGGCGTAGTTTTATTATTCCATCTGCTTTATGCAAATCACCAGTCCTGTTGACTGTGACGCTAATCATGATGCTACCAACGCCATGCTTGACTGACGGTGAAGTAGTCTTTGGTTTAAAAGCTTCACCTTCTTTCCTCCAAATCTAACTAATATCCTATCATCTGAAGGGTGATATTAATAAATGTATTGAAAAAAGGATAGGACCAGGGAAACTTTTCTGCTTGAGTTCAAAAACCCTCTGCAAAGGCTTTTATGAGTTGTGACATGATTAATAAAAATGCTGATGGGATGATAAGCACATGTACTAAAAGTTGGTTTTGAATTGGAGAGAATTTGATTTTTTTAAACATTTCCAGGGGATGTGTTCCTTGAGTTTGAGCCGCAATAATCAGCGGAAGGCAGATATATTTTTCTTTAGAGCTGCAAAGCATTTGAACTCCTCCATCAGTCAGCCTGAAATGAAACCGTCCCTCACATCTACTCCTGTCTATCCCACAGGTCCAGTGCCTGCAGCATAACATCTCCAAGGTGAAGAGCCAGTATTCTGTTCAACTCAGTCAGTATCAGTCGATCATCGCCACTTATGAGACGGAGGTGCAGAATATGAAGGTGTGGTTGGAGCAGCTGCTGATCAAGTACGCCGTGCTGCTGGACCTGAGAACCAGGCTGGAGAGCGAGATCGCTGAGTACAGGCGGCTGCTGGAAGGAGGCGCATACGAACAGAAAAAGTACGATTTTTACCCATGCCTGTTCAAATTGAATATTCAAAGCAGAGGTTATGCTTTACATCGTTTTAACGTCTTTTACAGGGCTTTGATCATCAAGCAAGTAACAGAGGAAGTTGAAGGTAAGAATCCTGACCTTTCACCCTGCAGTTCTGGTGCTTTTGGAAAAATCCCAGAAATGTTTTCTCTTTTTTCTCTTCTTGTTTTGCACCTGATTGACTAATTTTTCCCTTTGCAGAGCAAAAACCTCACATCGAGAAGAGAGTGAAGACCATCGTGGAGCAAATTGTTAATGGAAAAGTTATGTCGTCCACTGTTGACACCCAAGTGCACACTATCCAGTAACCTGGCTGCCTCCTCTTACACTTCTTAAGTAATTGACCTGTGCTGTTTAGTTCGCTTGATGTTCTTTTTTTATCATTTTTCCTCTGACTTGCAATATGTAGCAACGTTGATTTATGTGCTGATGGGCTCTGGTTTTGGAAAAAAAAATATAAAGGTAAAAATCAAATAAAAGTTTGAAAAAATGGGGTTAAAGTAATTAACCTTGGAACTTACATGTTCATAATCTGGATCGTATTTGTGATGTATGCCACCCCTGTAAATTATTCATTAAAACATCTGAAAATATAAAAAAAACTGTTAACAAGATTCAAGATTGTTAATTTGTCATAAATGAACATAACGCAAGGCAAAAATGCAACGAAATGCTTTGGATGAGAAGAACCATTCAACTCGCATGACGTACTAGTAGTATGCAGTATAAGAACACAGAGATAAACACATTAAAATATGACATATTTACGATGTATAGATCTAAAAGGAATATATGCACGTAGGATGTCGCAGGTTGGATAAACAAAATATAAATAGTATTTCACAGGTTGTAATATTGCTCGTATTGCACATGGTATTATTGCACATAGCATATTGCACAGTTTTATGGTAAGTTATTGCACAGATATGGTAACACTGACATAAGTTATTGGGTAAGGTGGTGACATACTATATACAGTTGCATTGAGCAGCAGCAATAGACATGTTAGGTATCACAAATGTGGCTTAATGCAGTGTTATTGTTTTTTTTCTTTAATGAATATTCTAACAAAACCAGCAAACAAAATGATAAGAACTATTAAAATAAAATTCAAATAGATGTCATTTAAACTTTGACCACCATGTGTCTCTCTTGCCTTGGTGAACATAACCTGGCACAGCTTCATGTTGCGTAACCTTTGTTTGCATAAATGGAAACAGATTTTTGGCCCAAAAGAGACATGTGTGAATACGGTTATGTGGATTTACTGGCAGTCGCTTAATTATCTGCTGAACGCTAAAAAGTGGAGTTTTTTTTCAGCTATGGCCTTTAAAAAGTATCTGAGAGAAAGGAGCAAACGCTGGAAAATGTTGCTCAAGTTTACGTTATACCAGATGCTTATAGGGGCCAAAAACGAAAAGCATGGTTTCTGGGCATTCACAGATTAGAAATGAATGAACCTGACCTTTCGATACAGTGCAGTAATTTACTCGGTAAAAGTAACTCAGTGTTTGAGGACTGCCTTCCCTTCTCTGCTTTGGTGCAACAACAGTCTTTCAACACGCTGCCGTTTACATCTACAACAGTTTGAACAACAAAGGTGAGGCCTATTCACCCTAAAAGTTCAGTTGGCAGTCAACCAGTGTGTTCAGGCTGAGCAACTCATCTTCATTTTGTGTACAAAAAATAATGTTTTAAAGTCAAATTTAAATGTTAGACTTACTGGCACTGACAAAGTAACGATGTGCTGCTGGTGCTAAAACTCTTATCTCTTCGATGCTTAAAGAAGATGGTGGTTAAAATAAATGGGAATTTTACACAGGAAGATCAAGATTTGCTGGTCGTACCAAGGAGATTACAACAAAAACCTTTGTTGCATGATCAGGTCAAAATATAAAATTCTGTTAACTGAAATAAAATTGAAACTTGTATAAACACCACAATCTAGGGTACAATTGTTTTTTACAGGAAATAAGAAAGTGTTCTTAATTAATCTGTAGCCTGAAGACTTTATTTTCCTTACTATTACACTTCTATATGATGCAATCGGCCACATTCTGAGCGTCTTAATATAAATAGAGGTTGTTTACTTGGTCGGAATCTGTTTACAAATTGATTACCTTGTAACATTTTTCGGTGGTTTGGTTTCTTTCCACACAAAGAAAACAACAACTGAACCAAAACCAGTCAATGAACACCGAGTAAGCATGTTTAATCTGTTCACTTGTCAGGTAAGTACCAGACGGGACAGTAAAATGTGAGCAGCCTTTTTGTCACAAGCTTGCAGAAAACCCCATTTTATTTTGGGTGCTATTTCAATCACACGATCTGAGAAGTATACACAATGAATTTTCAATTTTGACAAGTCTGATGCGTGAGAGAGTGCGTGAAACAGACTTCCCACCTCAGGTGACGAAAACCCCCACAGACAAAAAAGTCTAGCTGCTGTAGCTCTAATTTCAAAGGGTTTGATCTTAATGTAAAGCCATGAGAACAAAGAGCTGCTTATAGACATATTTTCTGCTGTTGAGGATCCATTAGGGAAACACAATAGCGTATTCCGAGTTTGTGTGCAGGTCCTCAGGAGGTAAAGGTTCTCCATCGGTTGGCTGCAGTTATCCCTGCCATTACCAAAACACCACACAACTACGAGTTTAAGCATGCCTTCTTTATTGAAATAATGAACTTCACAAAGATGGAAGAACAACTTCTTGCTGACTTCAGTAAGTTTCCATACATCTGAAATCGCTGGTGCCTTTGGTTGAAGCCTGTCTGAGGCGTGGTCAGTCCCTGCAGGGCATTGGAAGAAACTCCTACAGGAAACAGGGCATGCAACAGAACACAAAGACACAGGAGGGTGGCCAAAAATACCTGACTGGGCTATGAGTCATCTTGGCATTAACTCTCTCTTTCAAAACAAATAAAAAGGAGATAATATTTTGTATTGGCCCATACAGAAGAGATCCACACCCGGGTAACACATGCTGCAGATATTTATAATGTTTTTGCACATTACGAACATACTGTTCCTGTTTTCATGAGAAATGGAAAGACATTTTATATACCAGCAATTCCCTTTCTACTGAATCTGAGTCTTTCGTCACATAAGACGTTGGAGCATGCAGCACAGGAAATGTGTTAAAAAAAGACTTTTGAAAAGCCATCTTGCCTCGACCGCAAGCTCATCTCCAATGACTGGTTAATAATAACCCACTTTGCAGGTCATATATCAATTTGAATATGTGGTGAGGTTTGGATTGTGTAAGCTAACGAAATGTTGATTGCTTCATTCAGCCGAAACGAGCGTGCAAATACAAAGCTTCCAACTTCTGTTCACACAAAGCCCACAACCACACCTTAGTTTATCACCACACACACCTTCACCATCAATCACTCAGCATGTAGAACAGTACAATAGCCTCACTGTGTTAGAAAGGTGAGTGTGAAGGAACCAACAGTGTTAAAATTATATATACATTTAAAATAAAAGAACAAGACAATCAAATAAAAGTAGATGAATGAATGCATTTTTTAACTTTTATGTACATGTGCCCTTTCATCTGTTTGCTTGTGTTAAGCTCCATAAATCACAGGGATTAACCAGACTCAAAAGAGTTCACGTTGTGGGGTGGGAGAGGTTGGTACATGTTGAACTTTGTTCATGTACCAGAAACAATCTATACTGATGATTTTGACTTGTTTTTATCTTATTTGTGTGAATCCATCTCAAACAAAGGTAGGGTAGGGATTAAGAGGTTCATGAACAAAATAATATATATTTTTATACATATATTGTTTCTTAAGTTGGCTTTAATGTTGATTTTCTGGCGTGAAGTGACAGCAAATGGTAGTAAAGTATTGAACTGTAATATAAATAAGTGGTAAGATTTCCGATTTTATCTTACTATTTACTATGTACCTTTATGCTTCCACATACATTCCTGTGCTTATAACTTGACAAATACAAGGAAGTTAAAAGGGTGTGAATGCTGGATGATGCACTTGGTACAAACAAATCCTCATTTATTACTCTATGCAATAGTCATATAAGTAATTTAACAAGGCCCAGGTTGGTTGATAGTCTTTTTATCTCTGGTTAATAAATGCACGGATGCTAATTACTTTATATTGTCCTGGATGTTGGCTTTGAGTGCATTTTCTTTCCTTCTAGCTGCTGATGCTATTATTTAATGACAGGGCGCGTGCAGGGATGTTCTCCCTTTATCTTGGTATGATGCTAAATACTATCCCAAGGCAATAAAACAACCGCAAACTGCTGGAAAGATTTCCGGACTGTCATTTCCTGTCACAGCAGAGTTTTGAAATGTTCCCTTTGTATAGTCTGTACACATCATGCCAAACCACCTTCTGTTTCATAGACAGAGAACATACTGTCCTGTAAAAAAACACATTTACAATTTCCCCACCCTTATCTGGAATATGGATACTTTGTAACAAACCAAAATTAATTCTTAATTATTCTAAAAAATACTGCACTTAAACACAAATCTTATGTGTTTAAACATTGGACCTACATTCAAGCAACAGAGGGCAAACATCATTTTGCCTATCCTGATAACATTTTCCGTCTGAGGCAAAAACAAATTGGGATATATTGAATTTAAACAATGTCTTGATCTTGGTAGTTACATTTTAAAGATCTTAAAACAATAATTGTTAATAAGTGATGCTACATGCTTAAAATGTTACGTAAGTTATGCATTTTTTTAGATTTACCGAAAGTTACTGCATAGTGAACAGAAATGTGTGTTGGCTGGCCTGGAGTCATTTTTAAGTGGCTGCTGCAGGAAGCTACAAGCTTTTGACTTAGAGTAATAAACGTTTTCATCTAAGATAAGACTAGGCCACTCCAATGTTAATACAGAAAGTCATAAAGGACTTTTTGCTTTTTCTCCTGGAACAAACCTGAGTAAAGTAAGTTTACTATGAAATGACTACTAATGGAAATTATCTGAAGTCTACAGAATAAAGATGAAGTACAGCTAAATCTAGCAAACTAAAACATCAACTGAAGCTAATAATACTGAACTCTCTTGGGAATTCTGTGTTTTTACACACTCTCACAAAACAGCACAGTCACATCCATGATCTGACTGTTGACGCCCAGCTTGAGCAATCCATCATGGCAGTGGAATAAACTATGATTTATCATTACTCTTGGCTAAATAGTTTCAGATGAAATTACTTTTTTAAATACCTGTCACTGGAAAAGTTGAACAGTTGAAGAGATCCTCTGGAGTCTGAGTCCGTCGATCAATTAATCAAACTCACTCATGACTGGAACATTTCGAAAGGCCTTAAAAACTACTGTCACAAAGCCTCTTCTAAAGAAGAAAATTATTGATATTGTGCTGAACAACTACCGAGTGATTTTAGACCTGCTTTTCTTATGCATAGTCCTGGAAAACGTTGTACACCAACAGTTAACTCAATTTCTTAAGTCTAACAATGTCTTTCACATTTTCCAGACTGGATTAACCCCATCACACCACTGAGATGCACTAATCAAGATGAAAAATGATATTCGCCTGAACACAGATGCACACTCACAGTCTTTGTTCTGCTGAACCTGAATGGTGCCTTTCACACAGTTGACCATGTGATCTTACTATAGAGGTTAAAGGACTGGGAGGGAATCTCTGATAAGGCCTAAACTGGTTCAAGTCGTATCATGAGGACAGGAGGTACTTAGTTGAAACTGGAAGGTGTGTCTCAGAAAGAATGGGTATTGCCTGTGGGGTTCCCCAGACGTCAATTCTGGGACCTCAATTGGTCAGTTTGTACATGCTTCCATTGCGCCAGCTAATAGAGATCTAAAATGTATCCTTCCATAACTGTGCAGACAACACTTCAATTTAAAATTTATTTAAACAAGCTTTAAGAAAGCTGCAGAACATCAAAAATGCTGATGCTCAAGTTCTCACCAAAACCAGGACTTATTGACCCACATTAGTCCAGTGCTAAGGTATCAGCCACAGTTTTCTGTCTCCCCAAGAACAGACTTCAAACAGCTCTGCTTGTGTACAAGTATCTTCATAGTCTGGTACATCTCAAGTGTTAAAGTCTTCCTAAAGAAGTCAAACAGGCTTTCACAAAATTTTAGTTTCAGACTCAAAACAGTTGTTTAAGCAATGCATAAGACAACTGGGAGTATTTCAACCGCACCAACTCTTGATTTTTTCATGGTCTTTTTATTGGTAGAATTTCTCGAAGGACAATGGGCTAGTTCAATGAAATCTCTCAGCACCTTTTTGGACTGCCCCTCCCCTCACTGTTGACCCAGGTCGTCATACCTGCCATTTGAGCCGAACGGACTAGGAGAGAACAGTCAAAAACATCCATCCATCCATCCAGTCATCTATCCATCCATCCATTGTCTTTACACCCTTGTCCCTATTGGGGTCGGGTGGGTCTGCTGGCGCTTATCTCCATCTTACAATGGGCGAGAGGCAGGGGTACAACCTGGACAGGTTGCCAGTCCATCGGAGGGCAACACAGATACATACAGGACAAATAATCACTCATAAACAATCTCACACCTAAGGACAATTTAGAGTGCCCAATCAGCCTAACAGTCATGTTTTTGGACTGTGGGAGGAAGCCGGAGAAGAGAACCCACGCATGCACAGAGAAAACATGCAACTTCCTTGCAGAAAGACCCGAGACCCAGGGTGGAATTGAACCCAGAGCCTTCTTGCTGCATGGCAGTCAAAAACAGAAATGGTTAAACAACAGAAATGAAAGGGTGATTTACAGAAGCTGCGAGAGAAAAGGTTAAAAGCTTATAAGCGGATGCAGCAAAATGTACGAAGACTATCGCAATCATAGAGTTTATGCTATCATTGCAATATTAAGCTTTGGCGTTTAATTCATCGTGAGTTTTGTTAATCCTACAAATGCATCACCCCCCTCCCTACCTGATAAATTCAGCCAACGCAAGCGCACGGAGACCTGGAGCGATAAATAAACATGGCGACTGTGGGAAAGCGCAACATTAGATGGAAGCAAAACGGCTTAAAATCAATAATCTTGTAGTGGTTTAGATTTTAAATGAAGAATTGAGAACAAAATGCAGTAAATTGAAAAAAGTGTCATAAAACCATTGCCATTAAAGGAACAGTATAACGAGTTTATTTCACCCTCTAAGAAGTCATCTGCACACTTTGTTGTAAACTCCATATGTTATCGTCTCTCCACAACATTGAAAACGTTTTATAAACCACCTGTGAAGCATATGATACTCACTGCTTTGTTTAGCAAAGCTACTCTGTACGACATAAAAGTATGAAGTAAAAATATTATCAAAAAGCCTGAAGGACTGAAGTGTTTGGCCATCGGCAGCAGCTTCGAACTGGGAAAAATGTTGTAAAGTTGTTTTATATAAAATTGATTCTGGTTATTAGTAGATTGGTAGGAACAATACCAATTCCACTTCCACACACAATACAGAGCAGACTTTAACGTCTAACCTGCCATATTTGATAAAGAATAACCTTTATCAAACTGGCATTGGTCATCTATATGTTATATAGCTGCTTAATTCTTGCTAGTTCATAGAAGTGCTTCTACCCATCTCATGCTTTCAGTTAGTAAAAAGCTACATCCATCACAGTGCAACACACTCACCCACATCAGAAGGCTCCGCGGATGCGCTGAAACCTCAAGATAATTTTAGTGGGGTCTGTTAACCAAACATGGTTTTCGACTGTGGTTTTTAATTTATTTTCAAGGTTTTTGT
>JAVLVB010000449.1:166039-204064 GCA_032876305.1 Orestias chungarensis | reverse complement strand
ATATATATATATATATATATATATATATATATATATATATATATATATATATATATATATATATATATATATATATATATATATATATATAAATATATATATATCTATATATATAAGAAAATTGAAGGTTATTTAAAAATTCTTCAATGTATGTCGTATATCACATGTATTGTGTGTGAAAGTGGAATTGGTATTGTTCCTACCAAAGCTGAGACCAAACCTGCCCCCCTCTTGAATGCATTGTGACCTAATTGACTAAATAGATAAATAATTCATTCATAGTTCATTTTACAATATTTGCCATTGAAGTTATTGTAATCTCTTTGAAAACTTTATTGTTGTTTTCATAAGGCTGTGTTTAGCCGTCGTGAGCAGTTTCAGGTTTTGTCAAAAACATCTGACCTTTTTTTTCATTGGAAAACACTAGAAATAGTCATAATGAAAACATGGCAAAGCCACTAGTGTTGTTACACTCTGACTACACTTCACCATTTTATGTTTTTTACTGAAAGATTTTGACACTATAATGAATAAAGATTGTTTGATTGCTAGAGTCACAAGTTTTAGTTCTTGAGTCCATAGTGAAGTGCTTTATTTGTAAAGTGCTATCAAAGAATATGACTCTCCTTTTTTGTATACATGAGAGACAGTGCCAAAAGATTTGTTAACGCTCATCTCCGTGGTTATGTAACCAGTTTTGCCTGCTGTTGCCTGTTCCAGCTCCTTGCAGACCTAATGTTGTACAAGTTTATCCAAACGGCTAAACTTTTCTTTTGTCCGTGAGGTTTATTTAGTAATCAACAAATAATGTGATGAAGAGCAACTTTGGTGTTTTGTCTTCACTCACCATTTAACTGGAGTCTCTGACTGCTCAGAATCGCTGACATCTGTTTCGTGTTTAGCTCAGAAGAGGTAAGACCCTCAAAGTGATGAGCTGCAGCTAAAAGAAATGTCTGGTTTGTATTTTCTATGTGTGTGCACAGTCAGCAACAGGCATCTTATGGTTGGAGGCAATGAAAAACATAAATCCCAGAGACACAAATAAATGCAGAACTGACAGCTCTACCATCACCCATCCAGAACAGATTAATATAGTGAACCATGTCAGTTAAAACACTAAATATTCATTTCCAAAGTTTTTATGTGAGACACTTTCACTAAATCGTCTGTGGGACATTATGATGTAAAGAAGCAAACAGGCATGAGCTTGTTCTCTTTCAGGTTATAGTGCCAGGATTTAATTCCAAGTAAAGAACAGGCAGTTTAATCCATGTGGAGCCAAGTGTGGAACAAAGCCAAAAAGAGTTGCAGAAAGAAACCTACTGCAGGATATTGCAGAACAAAAAGTCACAGAAATATAAGATTTGCACCATATCTTACAAGATTTTAACGAAACATTTTTCTGAGCACAGTGTGAGAATGTAACTGTGATATAAAGCAACCTCATTCACTTTCCTGTGTTTGTTCTGATTACCGTCTTGGTAACGAAACAGGTTTGGGCAGGACCTTGTATTTGTATGTCCTTCATGTTAACTATGGCAGAAAAAAAAGGAATTACTTTACTTGACAGAAACTTAGCTGGATTTAAAGGTTATCGGAGGTGAGACCTAATAGACAATAACAGGTGTGGCTATTTTACCCAACCTGTTGTAGGCACAAAAAGTTTTTAATGAGAACTAAAAGAATCATTCTAATAAAGTTTGGGCATCTGTGTGAGTTATGAAATTTGATTTACTGTTGGTTTAAAATGTTACTAGCACCTTAGAAAAGATGTATTTTTTATGTATGGTGCCATAAAAGGAGTCAGTGTGTGAAGGGTGGAACTCCATGTCCATTTTACAACATTTTAACTCCATTGTGCTTCCCTTGGGCTCCACCCACACTGGCAGTATAAAAAGGGTGAGGCAGCAGAGTTGTGCATCTCAGCCATCTCCTTCACTCGCAAGCAGGCAGAACTCCTGAGCAGCTTCAACAATGAGCAGCCTATCAAGAATCAGCATGTCCAGTTCCTACTCTGGGCGCAACATTGGTGGTGGAAGCCTTGGCGGAGGCCGAGTGCAGAGGCAGTATGCCTCCAGTGTTTTTGGTGGTGCAGGTGGAAGCGGAGCGAGGATGTCCGTTTCCTCTGGTGGGTTTGGAGCTGGAGCTGGAAGCTACGGAATGGGAGGGGGTGCAGGTTTTGGGGCTGGTGGAGGAATGGACCTCCACGTTAATGCCAACGAGAAAGCAACCATGCAAAACCTAAACGACCGTCTTGCCACTTATATTGAGAAGGTGCGCAAATTGGAGAGTGCCAACGCCGATCTGGAGCTGAAGATCAGACAGTACTTGGACAGCAAAGTCGGTCCAGCTGCCCGGGACTACTCAGCCTACCAGGCCACCATCGCCGACCTGCAGGCAAAGGTATGTTGCACGTCTTTATGTCTCCAAATAAAACACCAAAACTATTTTGGCTCCAAAATGCAAAGAATGAAATCATTGCTCTTCACTCTGCAGATCCAGGATGCTATTCGTGTTAATGGTGGTATATTTTTGGAATGTGAGAATGCAAAGTTGGCAGCCGATGACTTTAAAAACAAGTAAGAGCAAGAAATTACAACATGACATGTTCAAGCAGTGGAAAGAAGTAAACGGATAATCTTGAATATTTTACTGCCTTGCAGGTATGAAAATGAGCTTACAATGCGAACATCCGTTGAGGCAGACATTGCTGAGTTGAAGAGGGTGCTGGATCAGCTCACATTAGCCAGATCTGACCTTGAGATGCAAATAGAGGGTCTCAGGGAGGAACTGGTCTTCCTTAAAAAGAATCATTTGGAGGTGAGCCCTCAACAGGAGACGAGTTTACGTCATTAAATTGTCTTGAATCTTAAAACAACAAAACTTCAACTCACCAGAGCACCAATTATCATTGTACAGGAAATGGAAGCAATCAGGAACCAAATGAGTGGCCAGATCAATGTAGAAGTGGACGCAAAGCCCCAGGTAGACCTGGCCAGCATCATGGCTGATATCCGTGAGCAGTATGAAGGTGTGGCAACCAAGAACCAGAGAGAACTGCAGTCCTGGTTTGACTCAAAGGTGAGGCTTACTTATGAAAGTGCTTGAAAAGTTTGGTCTTATTTTTGAACTGACATTTTTCCATATATACTTCAGACAGAGGTGCTCAACAAAGAGATGGTGGAGAGTACAGAAACTATCCAGACATCCAAGTCAGAGATGTCCGAGCTCCGGCGCACATTACAAGGCCTGCAAATTGAGTTACAGTCACAATACAGCATGGTAAATTTAAATGACTTTACTTTTGTTTCTGTACAATGACTGCTATTAATTTGCTTTTGGTAAATATCTGTATCATCTTCTCTACGATTCGTCATCAGAAAGCAGGTCTGGAAGGCAATTTAGCTGACACAGAGGCCCGGTACTCTATGAAGCTCCAAGGGCTTCAGATGAAAGTGACGTCTCTGGAGGAACAGCTGACTCAGCTGCGTGCCGACATGGAACGACAAAGTCATGAGTACCAGATCCTGCTCGACATGAAGACAAGATTGGAGATGGAGATTGCAGAATACAGGAGGCTGATGGATGGAGAAGCCAGGTAAGTTAAAAAAGACAAGCTAACGTTCTATCAAAAACTTGACGAAGCCTCATAATGATCTTCATACAAACATTGCTTCTCTCTGTGTCTTTGTAGCATCAGCAGTTCACAAAGCAGCACTGTAAAAAAAGTAATTGTGGTCACAGAGGAGATTAAGGACGGCCAGGTGATCTCCTCTACAACCAGGTCATGAGGTGTGCAGGAAACACAAAGAGCAGCATCAGCAGGAAATGTCAACATTTAAATCAACATCCTACATCCTTCATGTCTATGCAATAAAAGCCTCAATCAACTTATCCAGTCCGTCTCTTAATAATTCAGCCTAATTTCATAAGATAACAAAAAAATTATTTTGTTAACTTGCCGTTTACCTAGATGTTTAACTCATGCTTTACTAAGAGGTTGATGAATTATTTACTCTAAGATTGCTAGTGTTTTAAAATGTACATTTTACAATAAGTTGAGTCCCAACAGCTTCAGGCTAAGAGAAAAAGCGCTGTATTATCTAATTAGAAAAAAAGAGACTCAAATGTGAGAACATCCTTCTTGTGACTTGAAGTTCATATTTTTAGCATTACATCAATATAACTATCACAACTAACAGTAAAGCTCTGAGTCTTTGTTAAGCGCCATTGAACATAAACAAATGATGGCAAATCATTTTGCTTAAATATCTAAATATAAATCCTTTACCTACCTGCTTAATACCCCTTTTAACAGTCTTTGTCAAGTCCTGCGTTTCCTCTCTTCCTTCCTACTTTACCAACTATTATACAGTCCTCTCTGGAAACTGGAACTATTCCAGTATAAAAAAAATACTGACTCTCACTCCAGCAATTGAATTAACATTTCTCCAATATCTAAACCTACATTTATTTTTTTAACCGCATAAAAAACACTTCTCAACTCAATTCCTGTTTAATTACAGACTATTTATTTTAACAGCTTAGTTTAGACATAGCATAGAAATGGGCCTAATTAAAATAACCAATACTGTTCTTTTGGTGGATGACTCACCACTGTTTTGTGGACAACAACCACTTCTACTTCTAGCCACAAATCCCCCATTATCAGCTATCCTCTTTCTTACCTATAAACCCATGATTTACAGCAAACAATCTTAAACTTAACTCAAATAAAACAAAAATGAACCTAAATTAGTTGCCACCATTTCAAATCTCTACCTAACTATCGACAGCTCCTCACACCCTTTTTCCACCAAGGGCTGGTTCCATGATGGTGCTAGAGCCGGTTCGCGGCTGGTTCCAAGTGGGAACCGACAAAGAACCGTGTAGAAAGCACCAGTGTGTTTTTCTACACACTGGTGCTGGCTGGAAAGCTATGTGATTACATCACTCCATGCGTATGCGTACGTCAACATTACCCAGTAGATTTAGCGCCACATCCAACCGTCACAAGACCACAACAAGAGTTTTTAAGCTTGTTAATAATTTGCTCACAACTGCGCACAGACCCTCCCGCAGCCATCATTTTTTTTACACTTGGGTTAGAGACCACACTGCAAGCAGGAAGTTTGTCTCCTCCACTGACCACTGCTGCTTTGACTTCAGGTCCATTTTGTCGCACAAGCAACTCCAATGTTGTTTAAAAACTGCCACTCTTAACCTGTTTACCGGTGTCGTGCCAAAGTACTTGTCCCCACCAGGGTTTCGCTTGTTTATGGAAATGCACTTTTTGCAATCAATCTCTCACTAATTCTCACAGAAAAGAAACAGTATGTCGGCTCATAATCAATTTCTCACTATTTCTACAGAAAAGAGGTAGTATGTCGGGTCCATAATCAAAGTATGTTGCTTTTAAAATTAATTGACGCAGGGACGTTTCATTTTGAAATACAAATCAATTTTGGTGTTTGTGTTTCTTTTTTCTTTTTTTCTTTTTTTGAGTAGTACATCATTAGTCTAAGAATAAAGATACGGATCCTGGTCTGATGATTTTAACAATAGGGAGAATGTATATAGTAAATACACTTGGGCCAAGTGCAGAACCCTGAGGTACTCCACAAGTAACCTTACAATGCGTAGACGATTTGTCATTTAGATGAAAAAACTGGGATCTATCAGACAAATACCATTTAAACCAGCCTAGTGCTGTTCCCTTGATCCACACAGTGTGTTTGAGCCTTTCTATGAGGATATTGTTATTGACCGTGTCAAAAGCAGCACTGAGATCTAACAGAACTAGAATAGACAAGAGTCCATTTTCTGAGGCCATGAGAATATCATTAGTAACTTTAAGGAGAGCTGACTCAGTGCTATGATGAGCTCTGAAACCTGACTGAAATTCTTCAAATAGGTCATTATTCCTCAAATGCTCTCTCAGTTGATTAGCAACAATATTTTCAAGGATTTTAGATAAAAAGGAAGAATAGATATGGGTCTGTAATTTATTAAGTCTTCTTGATCAAAAGAAGGTTTCTTAAGTAAGGGTTACAGTTACTTTAAGAGCCTCTGGTACATAACCATTCATTAATGACGAATTAATCATATCCAAAATGGGGGTAACAATAATAGGAAATACTTCTTTAAACAATTTTGTCGGGATTGGATTGAACATACAAGTTGAAGGCTTAGATGAAGAAAATATTTTTTGAAAGCTCAGAAGGCTCAACTGGAACAAAACACTTCAAACAGAGATCAGCCTCCAGAGCCACATTCAGTACCTCATTGCTTACTGAGGTAGTCGTTATGTTTGGTAGGATGCAATCAATTTTAGTTTTAATAGATTAAATTTTATCAATAAAGAATTCCATAAAGTTATTACAGCTAAGAGTTGGAAGAATGGATGATATAACAGAGTTTTCATTTCTAGTAAGTTAGGCAACTGTATTAAAAAGGAACCTAGGATTGTCCTTAATCTCCTCTATTAATAATGTAAAATATGCAGATCTAGCTTGACGCAGGGTCCTTTTATACAGAAGCACGCTGTTTTTACAGGATAAATAGGATTCCTCTAAAAGCGAAAACCGCCATTTCTTCTCCAATGTCCTGGTGTTTCCGTTCAAGGTACGAAGTTCTGAATTAAACAGGGGGCCAACCTCCTATGAGTAATCACATTCCTTTTTATGGGGACTACGTTGTCTAATGTAATGAGGGACACTGTCACCAGGATCCGTATCTTTATTCTTAGACCAATGATATACTGAACGATAATAAAAAGTTGAAAAAAAAGAATAAAAGAAACACAAACACCACAATTTTTATCTTGATTTTCATTTGAAAATGAAACGTCCCTGCATCGATAATTTTACAGGTGAGTTCTATCTTGTATAAATTGTGGCCTAAGTAGACTAAGTCGAGCCCTCCTGAGTTTGCTTATGAGCATTATTCTTTTTTACTCCCTGAGTAATCTGTGTTTCTTGCTCTTTGAAATTTACCGCGCTTAATCAGCCTCTTGTTAATGGATCTCCTCGCCAAACCAATGTCCCACCATAGTCATCTGGGTTTGAGGTCCACCACTGGTAACTACTCTTAATTAAAGTCAAGTTTCACGTCTGCTTGACCTGTTCACGCTAGGAGTTCTGCAGCAACATTATCTGGTTCTCCGACCCTCGGCCAATAACCTCACCTTCGCTTCACAGACTACACCCTTCAACTCTGAAATCCACTCGCTCCCTTCATTCTTCGACCTCTGTAAGGGCTCTGCTTTCAATATCTGAGTCATCACTGACCTCTGCAGAGTTCCTGGATCCACGTCACAAATGAGCTCTGGATCATCATCATCATTGCACTGTCAATACTATTGCGAAAAAACTTGATTTTGCTGATTTGAAATCCCCTTAGCGTTTCTCTGCATGTTGGCCAACGGTGCTGGTTATAAACTGGGGCAATAGAGGGCAATGCGTGAGGCAGACACCCTGTCTAGTTTCAAATCTAGGCTTAAAACCTTCCTGTTTTATAAAGTTTATAGTTAGGAAGACATAGAGATGACAGCCTAATCCGGTTGGGGGAGGAACATTTTCCACTCTACAGGGTTATTTAAGTTATTTCTATAGTTATGCTGCTATAGGCTTAGACTACTGGAGGACAATCTGACCACTTCTCCTTCTGCTACTTTCTTCCTTTGTCCAGTCTGCTTTAGTTATAGTTAATTTAATGTTTTCTTTTCTCTTAGTGTTCTTCTCTCCATTGTAGCCACACCTGGTCTGGCATTCTATTAGCTGAGACAGCTTGTTGGAGGAAAAAACATCGACTGCTTCCAGCAATATTCTACAACTGCTGCTAATAACATTTTTCTTTTGGTTTCCCCTGCATCTATTTTAGTTTTCTTCAAACCCTCAGTCGTCTGTGGCAGACAGATTATTGAGTCAGGTGCTGCTGGAATTTTCTTCCTAATAAAGGGGAGTTTTTCCTCTGCACTGTCGCTACATGCATGCCCACAATGAGGTACATAAGCTCAGGGTGGCGTGAATGCTGCAAGTCAATGACTTGTCGCCATCTGCTGGATTTCTTTAGATTGGAAACTTTTAAACTGTTAATCATATATTTAGATTTTGAATAAAACAATTTTCTTGTAAAGTGCCTTAAGACAACATGTGTTGAAAATTGGCGCAATATAGATAAACTGAATCTTGTTTTATCACACTTTCAAGATTGTTCCATAAATGAACACCTTTAGTTGATATCTTTCCATCGTCACCATACTGCAAATGGAAGTAGACACTAATATTTCGTCAATATATTGTTTAAGTTTGAATACAGTATTAGAGTTGATGTAACATCTGTTTAAAACCTTTGCATATTACAAAAAACACACAAACTTTATTTTGACTGCAGACTCTTTATTGAAATTTGGTAATTCTTTTCATATCTTCACTCAACCACATCCACGTCCACAGTTTTAGTGGAAGTGACTACCTTTCCATCCACAACTGTCTCCTGTACCACAATGGTCTTTGTGATCACTGCAGAAAACAAGAAGAATTTATGAACAAATTGAAATTCCTAATGAATATATTTCCTAGCGTTTTTTTAGATGGAAATCTATCTTACCTTGTTTTGAGCTGCAGTTGGAAAAGGAAGAGCGAGAAAAAACAATTACTTCATGCCTTATCTAACTCATATGTTATTTGCCCTTTAAGTTTCCATGCATTTTCCCCAGTTCTCACCTGTCATCCTCCCCGTCCAGCAACCTCCTGTACTCTACAATCTCTGCCTCAAGGCGGGTTTTGAGGTCTAAAAGTGTGCCATACATCTGTTTCATGTTCTCCATATCAACAGTGAGAGTTTCCATCTGAGCTTCCAGGCCTGTGACCATGACCTGAAGACCTGACAGCCTGGCAGCAAACTGTTCTTGAGTCTCTCGCAGAGTTGCCTCCAGAGAGGATTTCTGTTGTGGAGGGAGAAGGACATTTTGCATTAATAATATCAGAATTTACATGTATCAAAAGAAAGAAACTGAATTGTGTGTTAGTGTAAATGTGAGAAGAAAGAAGTGAAACATACCATAGATAATTGTGACTGGAGGTCAATCTGGAGTCTCTGTAGGGTGCTCTTCAAATCTTTAATCTCAAGGCGGAACGATCCTATACTGGTGACCTTTTCTCCTACATCTCCCTCTACCGGTGTAATCTGCACAGAATCCCAACCTAAAATGTTATTGGATTCTTCTGAAACTGTGAGAACATTTTTAAGAACTGTCGGTCAGCGTCTCACCTTTTTCTGGTACCACAGCTCGAGTTCCTTATGATTCTTGGCAATAACGGCCTCGTAGTGCTGCCTGATCTCCTTCATGACCTGGCTCAGGTCTGTGGGAGCAGGAGCATCGATCTCCACTATGAACTTACCACCTATCTGACTCTTTTGCTGAGTAATTTCCTGCAGGGGATGACAGTAGCATTCAAATTGAATCAAATTAGAGGGAGAGAATACTGTGTTCAAATGTAAAAAGAGAAGAGGGCAGAGCATAAGGATCTATTTTTTTTAGCACCCTTTATATTGTTCCTTCTGTTTTGCCAAGAGAAAGTATAAGTGACGGCTTTAGATAAATGATTTACAACTAGCTTCAGTTAATCAAAGTGGGACCAATGAAACTCAGCTTCTGTTTAGACATAGTGTGGAATGACATTTTGAGTTATCTGTCAGCCAAAAGTTGTTGAACTTCTTTCTTAGTTCTCCCTGCAGTCTTACCTCCTCATGGTTCCTCTTCAACATGATGAGTTCGTCTTTCAGGGACTCAAACTGACTCTCCAGATCCATTTTGGTCAGATTGAGATAATCAGAAACCCTCCTCAGTCCAGCGATGTCGCTCTCCACAGCCTGCCTCATGTTTAACTCATTTTCATATCTGAGAAGATTTCACAGAAGATGGCAGAAAAGGTGAGGGAGGTTTCAGGACCTTGTTACAAGTGGAAGTTTGCAGTAAGGCATGATTTCACGCTGTAATGCATGTGTGAAATGTTACAATAGCTGAAGAGCAACACACTTACTTCAATTTGAAGTCGTCAGAGGCCAGTCTTGAATTGTCGAAATCCAAGAACAGCCTAGCATTGAGCTTGGCGGCGGCTCGGATCTGATAATAAAAAAATAAAATAAAAAAAACCAACCTTGAGTAAAATACACTTGAGCTTTTGTTAAGAAAAACTGCCTATTAACAATGGGGAGTCAAATTTTAGCATTTCCTGTTGATAAAGGACAAAAAAGTTAATTGTGTTTCCTACAGAAATCTAGAGGAATGGGATTCTCAGATAATAATGATCTCTGTGAATATACTGTATAAGTCATTATAATCTTCATTTGCACATTAAGTTTGTGTACCACAATTTTTTGTTCTTGCTTCTGGGTATTCAATATTATAATTGATTTAGTTTTTGATTTTTTTGTTTTTCCTCCATTTTCGTGGACTCATTTTTTTCACAGGAAACAATTTTTAGTTTAATTTGACTTTTGAAATGATGCACATAAATTCTTTGGACCTAATTCACCATCAACATCAACCGTATAACCCGGTAAAGGATTACGTTAGACCATGTGAAGGCTGGCATATTGCCCTGTAATGCAACCTTTAAGGTGTTTTTGTCTTACCTTGTCCTGCAGATCAGCAATGGTGGCCATGTAACCCGTGTGATCGTGGGTGATCACAGTCTTGCTTGTGTACCATTCTCTGATCTGCTTCTCCATTCGTTCGTTCTCCTTCTCCAACTTGCGCACCTTCTCCAGATAGGAGGCCAGACGGTCGTTCAGGTTCTGAAGCATGCCCTTCTCGCTGGCATCAACGTGGAGATCAAGCCCATCGGTGAGGTTCGACCCTCCTGAATTGGACAAATAGCCAATCAGGGGTGTGGAGATGCGAGTACCATAACCTCCTGCTCCGCCGTAGACGCTCATGGTCTTCTGGCCGACAGACTTCTGCATGTAGGACCTGGAGGTGAAAGACATCGTGGAGAATTTGACTCTGAACCAGCAAGGATAACTGGAGATGATCTGCAGTACAAAGCATCACTGGGTCTCCCTGGTTATATAGCTGGCAAGAGCAGCAAAGTGGGAAGGGCCTGGAGTTTCAGATGAAAAGGTGGAATGCAGTCTGCATATTACCCCACAGTCTTCTGCATTCACTACTTAATTAACATGGGTGTGGCGGTCACAGGGTAGGGGTTTATCTGTCCCCCATCAAGTCAAACTTGTGAATCTACATTTTTTTTGTTCTTGAAGCAAAGTCAGTTTGTTTTAATGTGACACTGAAGAAACATACTCAATATTGTATATTTTAAGATCTTTCGCCCTATCAACTGCTAATAGTAGTGAAAGAAGTGGCAAATACCACTAACAATTTCACCTCTGTGAGAATTGGGCCCAGGGGTTCAAGAGGTGGCACCTGCAACTATTTTTTGTCACACAAACGTTTGGGAAACCTCTTTAAGGGTCTCTTTAGAATCGGACACAAATCCAATCTCAGTAAAAGAGCTGAAAGTATCATCAGCAACAGCTGTCTTTTGTTTGCACTGTTTAGTATCAGATGGTAACAAGCAAAACTATGAGCATCTTAGGTTGGTAGATATAAACTAACTTAATTATTAACAATAAAAGTAAATATGAAGACAGTGGGCTGATCAGACACAAATTTTAAGTAGATGACACGCTGATCGTTTTTATATAAAAATTTTATTACACACAGAAAAAAACATTACTGCCAAATTGAAATCTTTTAAATCTGGAAAATATTAAGAATTTAACAAATATATTATTTGGTTTCTTTATAATTTCATAGGAAAAACAGTGAAAGAGCTACAAATATTATATAGCATTTTGGGTAAAAAACCTCTTAAACTGCTGGAGTTTTCACTACCACCTAAGTCAGTGTTTTTCAACCTTTTTTGTGGCCAAGGTACATTGTTTTCATTGAAAGAATTACGAGGCACACCACCAACCAAAAATGTAAACAAATGATACTCTGTAGTCGCATATATTAAATTTATAGTAATTCTTATCAAAGTGTCTTTAATATGAATCAAATAAACATGTATTTTTTATCATATTTTATATCTCTTATTTCAAATTGCACTTAACATGTCCACTTAAAAATAGTCAACAATTATCCAATTTCCATGGCACACCTGACGATCACCCACGGCACACCGGTGTACTGTGGCACACTGGTTGAAAAACACTGACCTAAGTAATATGCTACTCCGATGATTTAAAAGATTTCTCTTTTCTTCTGTTTCATTTTCAAAGTAATAACCTGTTTTTTTTTACTCCAAATATATGTTTGAAATAGATTTCTCTACACTTGGCATCTCACCACGGTATCAATTGCAACATCTCTCTGACGTTTTCATTATATGTCAGGGGTTTTTGGCTTTTCATGGTCATGTTTGCTGTTTTTTATTACAAATGCAAGCATTACTTCAGCTCTTTACATATTTGTTTATTAGAAGTTTAAGGTAAATAAAGAAATTTATTTCATTTTTGTATTTTTCTTAGCTTTTGCTCATTGTGGCTCACAAGTTGCAGTTTAGTTGTTACATACCCTGTCTGCCCAAAGGCTTAACTGCCTTTCACTGTAAACATGTCACAACCTCTTTGTTCAGCCTTCAAACTGATAAGCAGGGTGAGGCTAGATACGGTGAAGAGTGAAGGTATAATTGACACTTAAGGAATGCTGGTCATTCCGTTTTTTCTAACGCAACTGTGAAGTAAAACATATCAAGAGGACATGATACCAGAACAATAACAAAATACTTTATTTATCAGCAGTTAATTGTCTGAAGTACTCATCTAGTTTGTGGGATTTTTGACTAATAGCAAAATGTTGCTTCGGCTTTTCGTTTTGCCCAACACAAATTTGATCAAAAGGATACATGTGGTATTATTATTAATAATGATTTAATTGTTTTATATTAAGTAGAGTTGATTCCTTGATAATTTGTCATTATAAGGATAAATATGTATTTAAATTAATAGTACCTTACAGCATAAAAGTTAATCGATAAATGTTTTTTCTTTCAACTGAAGAGATTTGCAATCTCACATGAGACCTAAAGGATACAAAATAATCCATATAATGTGAAAACATGATCACAATGTCAGCAGGATGCACCTGTAGCAAAAGTTTCTCCTTTAATCTATTGTTTTAATCAGTTTTTCTCAGCTCTTTTCTGCTAAGTTTGTTATTTTTATATTGATAAGTAAAAACTTGGCAGTGCCTAATTTGTTAAAATACATCAACACCCAAGAATGTCAGTGCAGATTCTCTACCAGATAAGGAACAAAAAATATGTTTTCTGTTAGTAGCGAGTTTGACGTGGGACTCACCTCTTATATAGGCCCTTTTGTTTCTCTATCCAAGACCATAATGGCACTGAACGTAAGCGGCATAAATGTTCTCACTTCCATTATTGTTGTAGTTGTTACAATTATCTGATCACGAATGACACAAATTTAACTGTTATATACATTGATTATGTCAATTGAGTTTGTTGGTCATCATGTTTGAGTAAATGGCGATCTGAAACTGTTGGAAACTATTTACCACAACCTCCCAAGCCTAATTCACCCCGTGTGATAGTAATACGCCCTCCCTACTTCAATGCTTTTGAGTTCTGGCTCTGTGAGTTATGTGGCCTCGAAGCTGCTGCTCCTGTGCTTCACTGTTGATCTGGCACTGTGCGAGTTTAAATGGTTCAAGATCATACAAACACAGAATACTATTACAACAGTGTGGCCTGTTTACTTTGAGGCTTGATGCGGTCTTGATTTAATAACAATTATTGCACAGTTAGATTCAACTTGCTCTTCATGTCCTTACAAAATTCATGTGAAATTAAAACTGAAAAACACCTCAAAAGCTACATCCAGGATATAGTACCTCAAAATTAATTACATCTCTCCTTAAAGTATCTGTCATGTTACAACTAACAGTCATGTTACAACTAACAGTTGTAACATGACTGCTTAATGCAGCAAAGCAGGCATGATCAGGGAACTACTGCTCCCCCTTGTGGATGAAAGATGACATGCTGGAGAGGATAAACAAAGAAAAGGTTCTTTAGATGTACCATATTACAAACCGCAACAAGCGTTCACCCCTTCCCTCTACCATTAGGATCTAGGGACATTATTTAAATAAACTTGGATAAAATTATATTTTTGAAACTGCACTAAGCTGCTGTGGAAAGCTGGATCATTTTAGGTCCTCTTTCCACCGCTTGCGCCTGGGATCTTGCCTGATATGGTAAATTTGGGCCTCTATTGCATTGGTGCTAAGTATGAGCTCCTGTGCTCCCATGATCAGGATTTCTGTGTCATCCTCTTGTTCTGGCCTTCAACACTATAGTCATACCATTCAGCCACTCCAGCTATGCGTCAGTGGATTGTTCCTTCAGCTCGTTCTCTTCTAGTTTCCATTGTCCAAGATATTTAGTGATTGTTTCAACCCTGATATGTTTTATCCTCACTATTCTCTTCGATGCTCTCTACGCCTCCGCCTCCTACTGTTTGCTGTGTGTATACCATATGGAGACTGGAAGCAGGTAAAATCCACCACTCATGGTTGAGCATCTTTTGTGTTTTAATGTCACTGTTCTGTATTTCCTCATTTGGCCAGCCTGTTAACACTGCTGGGTATCTGTTTAATAGGTAGAGAACCTTTTCATTGTCTAGACCTTTTTCTTCTTTTTTTTGTAGCAGGTATTTTGCCTTTGGTGCTTTCCTTGTGGGCTATTCAGTTTTATTTTAAGCCTGTGGTATTCCAGGGTAGTTATAACAGTCCTTACACCTGTCATTGTCCCTTCTGGGACTATAGCAGACTTCCTCCTGTACAGGAGGTGACTGATATGGCCCCATTTCTGAGTCAGGATCCATGGCCAGTCTTGTTGATATTTGGTGGGACAAGCCTCCAACCCTAACCCTAACCCCCCAAACCTTAACCCTTTAGAACAACAGTGGTTGCCAGATCATATCCTTGGTATATACCACAAGGGGTGACTGTTCTGTCAACAAGTAGAGTAGCTGGTGTTTTGCTCCTCTTTTACCAGTGTCTGTCGGCATAACTGTCATGTATTGATCAATGTGGCTGTTTATCTTAACCACTATGATGCCTGACCGGAGCTTCCAGGTTGTGGAAAAACAGTTAACTGGCCAATAGCTGGATGAGATTGTTCATTTCTGGGGGTCTTTCATATTGTGAATTGTTTGGCCCTCAGTTAGCTTTTTGAGTTTTGGTTATTTCTTTGATTAAACCTTGATTAGCAGTAGCTTGCCAGTTTTTTCTTAACGATTAAGGTGCTCCATGAGATTTTAACCTTATTTTAATATTCTCCACGACTTTCTCCCTGGCCTGCCGTCTTTTTTCCTTGGTCTTCATTGTGTTGTTTGTTCATCAAAGGTTCTCTGACTAAACTCTGAGATTACAATTTATTGAACTCTGTTAGCAAACTATGCACCATCTGAATGAATTTAGTTGTATATTTTTTCCCCCTTGTGGAATCAGCTTAAAAGAAACTAAATACAAAGGTATGTTAATCAATGTCCTTTTTCTTCACACTTATACATTTTAGCTGTTGTGTTATATAAAATCCAAACAAAAAGATTGTAAGTAGTTGTCATGTGATAACTAAGTAAAATGTAGTTAAGTATAAGTGGATTGTTAATTATTTTTTCATCACTGTGTTCTAGTATATTATAGAGATAATATAGTCACTAATATCACAAATATAGTAATTAAAAATGAGCAACTGTGATATTTATCTCACTGAAAGTAAATAAAGTGAATTGGTTACATTTTTGTTTTGAGTTTATATATTTTTATTACATCAACTAAATTGAATCAAACTAAGTGGTAACTAATAGTTTTTTGTTGTTGTTGAAATTCTATGCATTTTATTACAGAACAGTCTTCACGACATACGTTTGCGACACAAAAAAGATTCAATTTACTTAATGTTTAGTTGCTTACTGCATGCAACATTTTTTACACACAACAGTTGAAAGAACATTTTATATTGTAGCATTAGTCTAAATTATGTAAATATGCCATAAACAAAATGATTACAATGATTCAATCCTTGCAACAAATAGTACTACAAATATCTGCACAGAAAACAAAAAAACATTAATTCATTCATTACTTTAAGAACAGGATTAAACCTAAAGTAGAGAGTCTACTCAACCCTCAAACAGGTATTTTAGGTTGTGTAACAGCAACACAACCTGTTGTTGCTCTTGAGGGTGTTGGTATTCTTAAGGTATGTAGGTGAAGGGAGGATTAACTGAAAGTTTAAAGTTTTTTTCTTTTTAAACACGTGATAGAAGGTTGCTGTGAGACAAGCTTGTCAAGGTGATCAGGTTGGATAGCTGAAATGTCCCCCAAAGCTTTAGAGAGAGGAATGAATAGTTGCTAAACACAGTTCTGGCTCAAACATATATAAAAAAGTTTTGAGATGTTTTAGAAAGGATCATGTTTTATATTCAATAATAAAGAAATCTATTTGTTTAATGCTAATTTACCTAATCAGAAGACTGCAATTATTGTGGTCTTTTATTGAGAACAAGTTTTGCAAGGTGATATATACCCCAAACTGCTACCCAGCTACCACGCATAGGTTTGCTCACAGCCCCTAGTGTGTGTGTGGATGAGGGTTTTGCATGGATGGGTTAAATTTCCCCACTTTTGGACTGATAGGGGATACACACACTCAGTTAGAGGACAAACGTGGTCAGCCATTTTACAGACTTTTACCAACACTTTCTGGTGTTAATCCTTGCTTTCAACATTTCAGATTGTGTAATAGCTTATCATTATTAAACTTTATAAATGTGCAAAAGTTTGCTGCAAATTTCTTTTCTTTTAATTGCATGTTTTCTTGCAATTGGACTACATTTGACCAGATAAAGAAATTTGTTTGTCAATAGTTATAATGGCCATCATAAAATGGTTCAGTGTAAGCATGGAACAACCGATTGAAAATAAATTTGACATCACCCTGGAACAGGATCTTAGGCCGTATAATATTTAGAGAGAACCGTCCTGAAAATGTCTCTTAAAGCGACATCAACATTGACAATTTACCAAAAAAAAAAAAAAAAAAACATGGACAGAGTTGGATAAGGACCAAGAATATGGTGAAATCCACAAATAAATCGATGAAAGTGAAAAGGTTCTTTAAAATATATGTATGAAGTAAGAAGATTTGCAGCCTTTTCGGTAAAAAAAGTGGAATCACGAGTTTGACTTAAAACGATAGGAATTAGTCCCCTACCCATTTGTCTCCACACCCATGAACAGCAGCATTCCTACTTCACCTAAAAATCCAGGGACTTCCCACTTTGCTGCTCTTGCAAGCTATATAACCAGGGAGACCCAGTGATGCTTTGCACTGCAGATCACCTCCTGTAATCCTTGCTGGTTCAGAGCGAAACTCTGCAAGATGTCTTACACCTCCGGGTCCTACATGCAGAAGTCTGTCGGTCAGAAGACCATGAGCGTCTACGGCGGAGCAGGAGGTTATGGTACTCGCATCTCCACAAACCTGATTGGCTACCCATCCTATTTGTCCAATTCAGGAGGGTCCAACCTCACCGATGGGCTTGATCTCCACGTTGATGCCAGCGAGAAGGGCATGCTTCAGAACCTGAACGACCGTCTGGCCTCCTATCTGGAGAAGGTGCGCAAGTTGGAGAAGGAGAACGAACGAATGGAGAAGCAGATCAGAGAATGGTACACAAGCAAGACCGTGATCTCCCATGATTACAGCTCCTACTTGGCTACCGTGGCTGATCTGCAGGAAAAGGTAAGAAAATATCCAAAACGTTGCATCACAGGTGTGGTTATTTTTATTTTGATCTCTTGTTAATAAAATATATAATCATTTCATACCAGACTATCATTTACTGTATATCAAACTATTAAATAAGAAAAGAAAACATGAGAGTATATTTTTCATCCTCAGATCCGTGCTGCCTCCACAAGCAAAGCTAAGCTACACCTGGAGATTGACAATACAAAACTGGCTGCTGATGACTTTAAAATGAAGTGAGCATTTTCTTTAAGTGTTTTCTCTAAACACATGCTAACAGCATGAATTCATGCCGTACTGCAAACTTTGGCTCCTATCCAGGCCCTAAGACCTCTCTGACCTTTTCTGCCCTCCCTTGTGAAATGTTTCCAGGTCTGAAAACGAGTTAAACTTTAGGGTGGCTGTAGAGGGCGACATCGCTGGACTGAAGAGGGGGTTGGATGAGCTCAATGTGGAAAGAATGAATCTGGAGAGTCAGTACGAGTTCCTGAACGAAGAGCTTATCATGTTGAAGAAGAACCACAAGGAGGTAAGTCTGCAGAGGAAATAAGGGGCTTCTGACAGTGCAACAAGTTCAACAGCTTCAAGATTAACTCATATAACATAAACATTGTGTTAGATCACTGTTCAAATGAACAGCTCTGATGGATTTACAACTCAACTTTACATTTCTATGCATTTTTCTCCTCTTCCATCAGCTCAATGCTGTCGTTTCTCTAACACATAACACCTGTTCATCTAACTTGTATAAAATAATAACTTACTAAAATGTTGCTGATTTTTTCCTTTAGGAAATGAGCTCGCAGAACAACGAGCTGGGTGGCCAGGTTATTGTGGAGGTGCAGGCTCCTGACTGTATAAACCTGACACAAATTATTGATGATATGAGGGAGCAATATGAGGCTGTTACTGCCAGGAACTTCAAGGAGCTGGAAATGTGGTATCAAAACAAGGTGGGACAAAAAGTTACATTTCCGAGTTTGAGGAAGAACCTTTGAGGAAGAACCAAGTATCAACTGAAGTAGTAATAATTGTAGATGTCGTGTTTCTGCCCAGGTTTCATCGGAGCTGAAGGTTGTAGAAAAAGATACAGCCAGTCTTGGGTTAGCTAGCCTTGAGATTAAAGAACTGAGGACCACCATGCAGACGCTTCAGATTGAGCTGCAGTCCCACCAGAGTATGGTATGTTCCACCTCTAACCAAGACGCAGACATTTAATGACCTACATATGGTCTATTAAATGTCCCACATTGCCCCATGGTAGAAAAATATCTAAAATTTAAGATGCAAAAAGTATCCATAAATTAACTTACTGGTTTTCTTTTGATAACCTGTTTTGTCCCATTAAGGTCACAGTTTACATTTACAAGAACATGCCCAACCTAGCATGAACAGTTAATATACATAAATCACACAACAGAGAACAATTTTCTTTTTTTATACCAAAACAAATGATAAACAATGATACAAAAGCTTGCAGTATGAGCTCATCCCAGTTGGTTAGGAGACAAGCATGTACAAATGAGCACTCACGTCGTTATATGGCAGACAATGATGAGTAAGATGACCATAGATAGTATTAAATCTTAGTGTGTCATGAAGTGCACTAACCACAATGTAAAGACAAATCAAAGCCTTTAAATACATAAATTCTGCCTAATTCCAGTCCTGGAGATTTAAAAATCCTGCTATTTTTAGATGCAGCCTGTTTCCAACAAACCTGAATTAAAGTAATGACTTTGCTTTGCAAAACGACAAAATTATGATAAGGGAAGTCACCAAGGTGTGTTTAAGAAGGGATGCTTGTTTATATTCAATCACCAGTTTTCATAATGTAATAAATTTGAATTTTAAAAATAAAAATTCAATTACAAATAAACAAAAAGGTTAATTATTTAAAATGTTCTAAGATAGTGATGATTTGATTAGCTTTGTGCAGCAAAAAAAATGTTTTAATTTCTCCACATATAAAACAAGTTATACGTGACAAAGCTGTTGTTTTACACTGTAAAAAGCTATTTTTTATATTTAATTTTGAAGAAAACAAATCTAGATGCACCTGATTATACAGCTAAGACTGGTTTCCACAGTTTGTTCCCCACCAGATTGTAAATAATAAATTACCTAAAGGTAATACACTGCAAACAAAGTAAGACAAGGGAAAAAATAAAACTAAAATATTTTAGGTTTCATATAAAAACATCTGGTAAAAAACAGATGCAGCTTGTTAAGATTGTTAAGTTTTTTGGAAAAAGTAAGTTGATGATGATGCAAGTGTCCATTATTCATACATATTTGCTGTAAGCATGATTACAAACAGCTGATTAGAATACACCAGAAGACCTCTCAATTTATATCCCTATTCTCTATCTCCACAAAAGAAAATGTCTCTGGAGGAAACTCTGCGAGAGACTGGAGAACGCTTCGCTGCCAAGCTAGCAGGTCTCCAGGCCATTGTTACAGGCAAGGAGGCTCAGATAACAACTCTTGTTGAGGACATTGCTCAAATGAAGCAAACATACAGCACACTTCTGGACCTCACGACCCGTCTGGAGGCAGAGATTGCAGAGTACAGGAGACTGCTTGATGGGGAAGATGACAGGTGAGCGATGGGGAAGATACATCTATTATAGATAATGAAAAGATTATTGGAAAAATAAAAATGTAACTAAACATGACACAAATATTTTCTTTTTATCATTTAGCGTTGACAGCTCAAAACAAGGTAAGACAGTTTTTTTTCCCTTATTATTATTTTTTGGTAATATAAGATATAAATAATCTATAATTCTTTTTTTCAGTGATTACAAAGACCATCACTGTGCAGGAGACATACGTGGATGGGAAACAGGTTGAGTCTACCAAGAGCGTTAATTAGAATATGTATTATATCAAGTAAAAAGAAATTAAACGAAACAGTACAATCCAATAAAGATCTTGCAGTTAAATTAAAGTTTCATGTGTATTTCTTACATAACATACACTATACACAAAACACTTCTTTTATTTGTGAAATAATTTAATAAAAGAAATTTAGTTTTCTAAATTCACTGAATAAATCAAATCAAATCAAAAAGAGTCTATACTGTAATAGTGCAAATTGATATATTTTTTTCCCTAATAAACAGATGTATGAAAAAAATGTCAACAATTTCCAGAAATGTAATAAAATTCTATGAGCATCTTGATGAAATGAAAATATTACATAAAGAGTTGATATTTTGCTCATCAAAAGCAGCTCTGTTACATTTCTTATGCAGAATTTACAACATCGAGGTTTATCTTCATATCTGTTTCACTCTAAAGCCTTAGAGGCCCTTCAGTAATCTAACCTAATAGTCATGAAAAGCTTGTTGCACAACTTTCTACCTTACATCTTTTTTTTCTTTTGAAAAAAAAAATAAAGGTTTTGCTGTTGAGGTTATAAATTGTTGCTCTACCTTAATCCAGTCAAGTACAGCGATACCTTCAGGGGTTACAGTGTATCTAGGCATACAGAAACATATAGTAACAAAAAATATATATGCAATGTAATTCAATTTAACCTCTTGATTTTAACATCGGATTTTCATCAGCTGTAATAACAATAATCAATAATAATAATAAAAAAGTCTTGACTATATAGTTGTAGTCAGGAGTTGACTGTGACAAAAATTCGGCCCTGGCAATTTCTATCTAGACCAAGGCAAGGCAAGTTTATTTGTATAGCACATTTTCGTGTACAAGACAATTCAAAGTGCTTTACATAGGAAAAACGAGCAGAAAATGAAACAATAAAACCAACTTTGAATAAAAAATAAATAAATAAATAAATAAAAAATTATTAATAATTATAGTCATAATATTCTCAGTTGCTATATGAACAGTTAAACAAGGCAGTTTTCAGCCTGGATTTAAACAACGCCAGAGTTGAAACCCGTCTCAACTCTTCAGGAAGACTGTTCCAGATTTTAGGAGCATAAAAATGGAATGAAGCCTCCCCTTGTTTGGTCCTGACTCTGGGCATCAGCAGGAGGCCACTACCTGAGGTTCTCAGAGTCCAGGCCTGTTCATATGGCTCTAACATGTCACATATGTACTTTAGGGCTAAACCATGAAGAGACTTGTACACCAGCAAGGCTGTTTTAAAGTCTATTCTTTGAGTGACAGGAAGCCTGTGCAGAGACTTGAGCAGTCCACATTATCAACGGACACTAAATCCATAAATCCTGAGGCATCTTCTCTCGTGGAAACTACAAAGAGTAATATTCTTTGATAGCAGTTAACAAATAAAGCACTTAACTATGAACTCAAGAACTAAAACAGCTCTAGCAATCAAACAATCTTTATTCAGCATAGTGTCAAAATCATTCAGTAAAAAAACATAAAATGGTGAAGTGTAGTCAGAGAGCGTAACAACACTAGTGGCTTTGCCATGTTTTCATTTTGATTTCTAGTGGTTTCCAATTAAAAAAAGTCAGATGTTTGTGACAAAACCTAAAAAAATGCCCAACACAGCACTAAACATAGCCATTTAAAAGCTACAGTAAAAGTTTAAAAGATTATAATTAATTAAAGGGAAAATATTACAGTACATGTTACATATTAAATTTATTATTTCCTATAGCTTTACTTGTATTTTGTGCCAAAATGTAAAAATATCTCATCTGTATTTACAATACAGCTTGATTCTGCATCTGTACTTACAGCTCATTGATCCATGTTAATGTGCACTGTTGCTATGGCAATAAGAGAACACTGATGTTAGCACCTCTTAGTTGGCTTTGCTAAATCATGTGAACAATAAACCAAAATATCAGTACAAAAGACGGTTAATTATTTGTTTAAGTTTGTTATGCCATCACCTCCACAGCAGTGTCTCTTCACTAAGTCTAATCCAGCAGAAACAGAGCTTCTAAGTCATGTGGAAAGGTTGTGGCAGCTAGATACGCTATCATAAAGGAGCGAACAACTGATTACTAGGTCAAGAGAAGATTTGGAGGCTGTCCGGATACTGGAAGAAAAGAAAACCAGAGTAATGGTCGACGGTGTGAACAGATATGCGACGCCATTGCTATGGAAACTGGACCTCCCACTTCTCCATGCACCTAAAGAAGCTGTCTTGCCACACCTGAGTGGGACAGAAAAACGGCTGGTGAAAGACCCAGAGAAAGCTACAATTTACTCCAAAGAAATCCACAAGCTCATTGATGGTGGTTACGTCAAAGCCATAAACCCAACTAAGGTGAAGGAGAGCAACCATTTAAGTGTCATTCCACACCACATTGTTCAACACAATAGGAAGTACCAAATAGTCTTTAATTGCTCCTTCATCTTGAATTAGTAGAGCATCAATCATCATCTTCTTACTGGTCCCATGCTTGGAGCCAGTCTTCTGGGACTGCTCCTTAGGTTCCGAGCATACCCCATGGCTATCAGCAGCGGTGTGATGGGAATGTTTCATCAGGTGCGCCTGCTGGATGAAGATAAACCCTTCCTTCGTTTCCTGTGGAGAGATGATAAAGTGGACCAGGAACCTATAATCTATGAGTGGCAAGTGCTCCCCTTCAGTACAACGTGCAGTCCATGTCACCTTTGCACTACAAAGTCATGTCCAAAAAATACTGCCACAGAGGAGGATGCTCGCCAATCAGTGGAACAATGTTTCTACGTTGATAACTGTCTGCAGAGTCTTCAGTCAGAGAATCAGGCCAAGCAGCTGGTGAATCAACTGCACACAGTAATTTGAGCACAGAGAATGGGCCAGCAATGTTCCTGCTGTCATCAAACACCTATCCAAAGAATCCATGTCACAAAGCAGCACACTTTGGCTCACACAACAAACAGCTAACCCTTAAGAACGTACACTTGGACTGTGGTGGCAGTGTAAGTCAGACATACTGTGCTATAAACAGTACAACTGTAGCTGTCTTAATTCAACTATGCGCAACATCTACCGTCTTCTTGCCCAACAATACGATCCTCTGGGATACATTATTCGATATACTACCAGAGCTAAGTTCATTGTACAGCGTCTTTGGGACAAGAAGAGAGGTTGGGATGATCCCAACCTCCTTGAATATCGTCTCCGAGCTTGGAAGTCATGGGAAGAATAGCTTCCCCAGTTGTCCCAGATTGCCATGCCCAGATGCTACACTTACCGCAACACAGATCGTAATATCATCAGTCAGACCATCCATGTGTTTTGTGCATCTGAACGTGCTTATGGATCAGTGGCGTATATGCCCAGTGATAACGGAGATGAAAAGGTACAAGTTGCATCATTAGCTGCCAGATCCAGAGTTGCCCATAAGAAGCAGCTATCGATACCTCGACTTGAGTTATGTGGTGCTTTAACTAGAGCAAAGTTAGCTTCGGAGATGCTGAAAGAACTCACTATCAAGATCCAAAATGAGCTATACTGGAATGATTCCACCACAGTACTCAACTGGCTCAAATTCAATCCCTACAGATATAAAGTGTTTGTAGGCACAAGGGTCGAAGAGACACAGGAATTATCAGATATCAGATCCTGGCGCTACATCGACCCTGCCTCCAACCGAGCAGATGAAATCACCAGAGGGAAAACCTTAGCCCAACTGACTGGGAAAAGTCTCTGGAATCATGGACCATCCTTATTCCTGCAGGTATATGAACAGTGGCCTGAATCACCAACTGACCACCTTATCGAGGAAACAGAGAAGCTGAGGAGCTCAGTATTCTGTGGTCTAACTAGCTCCCCACAACCAACTCTTCCTGACATCCAGCGGTTTACCACCTTTAAAGAGCTACAAGAAGCAACTACAAGAGTACTCGATGGGGCGGCCAGTGAAAAGTCTCCCCCTGCTGATGACTATAACAAGGCTGAGTTAGTCCTTTTCAGACAGGCTAAGATGGAGAACTTCCCAGAAGAGATGATGTTACTCAAATCAGGAAAACCTCTTCCATCTACCAGTAGAGTGCTCACACTCGGCCCTGAATATGATCAGACCGCAGGTCTAATCCTTGTTGGAGGTCCAGATGTGCTCCATCCCATTCTACTCTCGTCCTCTCACCCTGTCTCCAAACTCTCTATCCAACATTATGACAAACAGCTGAACCACCCTGGAGCGGAGCGTGTTTTTGCTGAGCTTCGAAGAAAATACTGGCTACTCTGAGGGAGAGAAGCTGTCAGGAAGCACCAGCATAACTGTATAGATTGCAGGAAATGGCGAGGCAGCCCTCAAGTCCCAAGGAGAGCAGACCTTCCGCCCTCCAGTTTCAGGCTTTTCCAACCACTTTTCTATACCACAAGAGTGGACTGCTTGGTCCAATGATGGTAAAGGTGGGACGACTTAACGAAAAGAGGTGGGGCATCCTGTATAAATGTCTTACCACCTGAGCTGTCCATCTAGATCTCCTCCCAAATATGGACACCGATTCTTTCCTAATGTCTCTCAGATGTTTTATCGCTCAAAGACGAAATCCTTTCAGACCAGGGAACTAATTTCAAAGGTGGAGATAAAGAACTTCAAGAAGCCTTCGGTGCCCTGAAACAAACAGTGAAGGTTCAACTTGCTGCTCAACAGATTCATTTCCGCTTTAATCCCTTGAAGTCTCCGCATTTTGGATGGACGTGTGACGACAGCTGTGGTTCAAGTTAAAGGCAGGACCTACACTCGGCCAGTTGTTCGCCTCATAAAGCTGCCAGTTCTACCTCCGGATGACCAAGACACCTAGTGGTCAAATTTGAAAATCAAATTTGGGGGCGGCTGTTAAAAAGACTGTTGATTTTTGTTTTTCAGCTCTCTAGTTTAGTTTTTCTTTATCAAGCTGGTTAGATGTCATATTTTATTTCAGCCACTGGTTGGCATCACTGTCATATTTGCTACATCTTGTTTATAGATCTGAGCATAGAGTGGTGCAGCTCTCATGGCAGACATTGCTTATTACTCCTTTCTACTGTGTGTGTCCATTGAATGTGAGTCATATTGTTGTTGGTTTAGTTTGGTTTTATAAATGCCTAAGAGCTGTATTGTACTTTGTCCTGTTGAATATTATGGTCGTTTGTTGTGGTTTACTTGTATTTGTTGAGAGCTAAAAGTTAGCCATTTACCATTAAGCTATTAAGCTAGGTTAATTAGATGCAGCTGTTATTCGTGTTACCATTTCCAGTCAAAATGCCTTATTTCTCTTGTATGTTTTATCAGGTGACGCTATAATTAACAGGGATGATTATTATTTATGTATAATTATTATTGAAATTCTGATAGATATTAACCAGTGGCTGTCATAGTGGTACTTTCTAGCCCCCTCACAGGTTGTCCACGAGGGGCCGCCAGAGCATCATCGGCTGAAGCAGCTCCTCACCTGGGCTCTTCTCCAGGTGATCTGCATTTGGGCTGATTGAGTTGAGCTGTTTATAAGGAGCAGGGATCCAGCTACTCGTCGCCTGAGTGTTTGTTACTCCTGGTAAACGTTACCCGTTCTCAGCGCCAGATCTCTAGTCACTAGAAGTACTTGTAGTTATAAGTTTTACTTTGTTCCACCCATGCCACCAGTGATCCTTTTTGTGCTCACCTCTTCAGGTTCAGTCTCACTTGTGCTCATACCTTCTCCATTCAAGATCTGCTGGATTCTCACCACTATGGTTCCTGCTCTCAAGACTCAGCTCGATCTGCCCGCTCCAGCCATTCACCATCTGCCTCACGCCCCTCTGGACAACAACCACCTAGGACTCTGCTGGAAAGTCTCTCCACTCACCCCTCCCTGGCGTCAACACCAATCAACAACAGTAAGCTTCATCTCCGTACTGGTTTTATCTAATCACCTTCTCCATCTCACCTCCAGAAGTCTCCGGTTCCCCATGTCGCTCTCTGTTTCCTGGATATCCCTTCCGTTCCCTGCCGTGACCATTACTTCCTGCATCAAGAAACATCAACATCTAACAATAAACTTTGTTATTATTATTACTCCTGAGAGTCCTTTTTATGCGGGTCAGATACCTGAAAAGCATGACAGCTGCTAGTTTATAGTAATCTTTAACCATGTTTATTCACTTTTAGACATTTGGTTTATTGTGCAAGCATTTATAGGCAAGTTCTTATAATTTCTATTTGTTTATCTTTACAGAAACCACACACACACCCAAACACGCACACCACACGTGCCTATGTATGTATGGAGGAACCTCAGGAGTAAAATTAAAGCAAGTAAAGCTCAGTTCTGGACTTGGACATTTTCTTCTTTCACTTTCTCACCTGAACATATATATCAACTGTCCTAACCCGACACCCTGGAGTGATTGTTTATCCATAACCAAACCAGCGTCAGTCTGCATTACAATATCACAATTCTGGAAATTTGAACAACATCAATCCCAACTATCAACAATCACAACCTTTCAACTCTCTGGGCTCTTCTGTTGTCACAGGAATCTGCAGTTAATTAGGTCCATCAACATCCATTCAACAAGGGCATAGGTTTAATCTGTCATAATGTTGGATCAAGAGTTTGGAGACAGGGTGAGAGGACGAGAGTAGAATGGGATGGAGCACATCCGGACCTCCAACAAGGATTAGACCTGCGGTTTGATCATATTCAGGGGCGAGTGTGAGCACTCTACTGGTAGATGGAAGAGGTTTTCCTGATTTGAGTAACATCATCTCTTCTGGGAAGTTCTCCATCTTAGCCTGTCTGAAAAGGACTAACTCAGCCTTGTTATAGTCATCAGCAGTGGGAGACTTTTCACTGGCCGCCCCATCGAGTACTCTTGTAGTTGCTTCTTGCAGCTCTTTAAAGGTGGTAAACCGCTGGATGTCAGGAAGAGTTGGTTGTGGGGAGCTAGTTAGACCACAGAATACTGAGCTCCTCAGCTACCTTGGCTGTGGTTAAGCAGCATTACCATCTTGTTTCTAGGTTGAGCTTGGGGCGTTAGTGTGAATATATGTAGTTTATTGAGTTGTATGTCTCTGTGTTATTACCTGTAGATCTTGCAAAGAAATTACCTTCTCCACTGGTCAATGTCAAAATGATTTTATGAATCTACAGGAAATAAATATTTAATCAACAAATGATATACTAAAAAACCCTCAAATTCAACAGGCACCAAATGACCAGAATGTTGGATTGACATTTGCTCCAGCCGAATGTTTAAAGGAAGATATAAACCAATTGCATCTCTTATAGTTATTCAAAATTAGTTTTAGCTAAATACACACTCTATTAACTATATGTAATAAACAATTCAACATTTATCTTACGATGGGTGTTTCTTTGTAGATCAACTCAGGTAAAACTGAAAAGTCTTCCATGAAAATCCCTTTCTTATGTAGAGTCACTGTGTGAGCAATGCAGTTTTTCCCCTACAAAGAACGCTTTTCTTTGTACGAACTTACCTTTTCCCAAAATCTTATTAATTTGGGATGTGGTATTGATATTGATTTTCCTTTTTTCTCGTTTGCTTAGTGATGTGAAAACTAAGAGAAGCCCATTAAGACACATATGTTTGGCTAGAAAGTCTGCACTTATAACACTGGGAATAAGTGCATGTTAAGCAGTCATAAAATAAAAATGCCATTCCTCTACTTAACGTGAAAAAAAGGACAGCCTGGCCCGTGTGACACAATTCAGATATGCTTACCAATGGTTAATGTGGTACAAAAAATATATTCTTTAATAAAGTCAAATCTTTAACAACCTGTAACAATATGATAAATCCTTTTTCAAAAATATTAAAGCGACACTACAGAAGTTTCAGTTTTGGTTGATTTTGGCGGCCACTGTAGACCAAAGCGGTAGTGTTTTGCCTGAGGCTGCAATTCCCATTAGGACCAGAGCATAGGGTGGTAAACTCCCGGTCATCCGAAGTTGGATTGAAGTACATTTCTGTTTCCAGTGGCTGTGTGAAGGATGAGGTAGTGAATCAAATTATTGCAGACAATGTCATATGATGTTGTTGAAAATAAGAAACGTCAGCAGAGACCGCATATTTGTAGTTGCTTTGTGTGGCAGGGTTCCTGCCACCCTCCTGAAAGTTGCTCGGTGTCGATTAAAGCAATACGGACCCCTCGGGCCATGACAGAGTTGTCATTTAACGAGCTGCAATTCGAAAGAGCTGGTTTGGACTCTCTAAGGCAGTACAGTACTTAATTGTTTTGGACCCTACCTAAAGAACAGAGACTTCTTTTAATCAATATGCTACTTCTCGTCAAATGTGGAGTACCCCGAGGGACCCTTTCTAATTAATATCTACATGCTCAAACCAGCTCACAAAAAAAATAAAATAAGATTAGTTACCACAACCATGCAGATGATACATAGCTCAACATTCTGATGTAACTATGTGACTTTGAACCAATTCAAGTGCTGGGTAGATGCTTAGAAATGTGCCAAAACTTTCTCTTGCTATAAATATCACCTGAAGAACATATCTGAAATTAAAGGATTGATTTCCCAACAATATCTAGAGAAACTTGATAATCCATGCATTTATCTTTAGTGGTATTGATTACTGCAACAGTGTCTTAAAAGGTCTGCTAAAAACCTCGATCGGATAGACCCAGTTGATTACACTGGCTCCCTATAACTCAGAGAATAGACTTTAAAATACTTGATACCAAGATCTGTTGTCATTTTATCAACCTTACAGACAAGTTAGGTCTTCTGATTTCAGTCTAATCCAGGCCTGGACTGGCCATAGGGAGAACCGGGAGTATTCCCGAAGCGCCGGCCTAATATTGGCCTGCTGGCCTGCTGGCCTGCGTCTCTGCGTCTGCCGGCAATGCGAATATCAGATAGACAGACCAGCGCTGGGACAAACCATAGAGGCACTCAGGCCAGCAGAATGAGAGGAGGGAAAGATGATTGGTTTATTTCGATTAAGACCAAGTCCCCCCTTGTTGCCATTAAAATAAAGATTACAAGTAAGTTATAAAAACAAAAACAAAACACGCGCACACAAAACGCTGGTACAAATATTATTTTAAGGTTAAATGTATTTTTTTATATATATATATATATTTTTTATTTTTATTTTTTTATTTTGTTTTTTTGTTTAAAGTTTAAACAGAGACCCCTAAAGGAACTTGAGGCTGCACACATTCAGTCTACAGTGTAAATATGGAGCCGAAATAGGTTTAGCCTTAAAATTAAAATAAGGACAGGGAAGTTAAAATCACTGATTTACACAGCACTTTATGATTTTTATTATTATTATTATTATTATTATTATTAATAATTACTTTTTAAATGATGTTTTTGTCCAGCTAATCAGATATAATCTTATAATTATCGTGTATACGAGTACAAGGCCAAATCAGTGAGACAAGCTGCATAATCTTACTGTACAAAATACAGTTTATGGAAAAACTGTAAACATATATTTTTCTGTTCTGGGTGATTACACCAGTCCTGCTGGTACTTCAGAAGAAGTAGAGCTTTTGGGAGAAGTTACAAAACCATTTACACAGTAGAGCAACAACACATGAACACTACCAGACGCTAGCGTAAACATAAACGGCTCTCAACTGTAATAATTATTTTCTTTGCTGCTGATTTGCTGAGTTGTTGATTTACTGTAGGTTGTGGTTCATTAGTATTCCCTGGTATGATGATGTGCCACTGAGGCAGTTGATTTTTTAAATGATTTGACAATGTAAGTCTCTAACTTAGACACTTATTATTGTGTAAAATATTTATTATCTTAGTACTATTGCATTAACAGCAGTAAAGGTCCTCTATATTACAACCTCAGAAGTTACAGTAGGTCTAATAGGTGGCTTTTTATTTGGAATTTGCTATAAGTGTGTGTGCGCACGTGCACAAATGCGTTTTGGTTGTTCCCATGCATTTATAGGTGTGGGAGTGAACATGCATGCGTGGCAACCCCAGGGTGACCTGGTTACAAGACTGACTCGTGGCCTGAAAAAATCTTGCAGTCTGGCCCTGGTCTAATCTCCATCCCCGGAATCAGAAACACACATGGAGAAGCGGCGTGTAGTTTGTTTATGCACCACAGATCTGAAACAAGTGCTCAGAAAAATTGCAGAAGAGTCAAAACACTAAATTCCTTTAAACGGAGACTGAAAACTCACCTGTGTAATGCTGTTGCTCTGTCTATTATGGACTGTGTATTTGTGAGTGGGAGAGTACGCCGAACGGCAGGGTTTCAGGAAGTAGATTACGCGACGTCAGTGTTCTGTGAAAAGTGCCACTCAATTTAGGTACACTTAAGGTACACAATTCAATGAAAAACAATAAAATCTGGACATTTTCTTGGATTTATAATACAGTGGACAGGACGTACAAAATTATCATCTCTGGGCAAAAGAGCACATTAGTTCACCTTACTCTACTCTAGCTATATTTTAAAATCTAGTAATACTAAGGGCAAAATTAGCTGCAAGGTTAATTGTAATATCCCTACTGCAGTTTTGAAAAGTCAATATAGAAGTTTTAGCTTCATTTTGAAACCTTTATGGAATCTTCAAACCTTGAAGTGCGACTGACTAGATTTTTGCTCCTACCATATCTTATTAAGTAATATCATGTTCAACACTTTAGGCTAACAAAATGGTAAAAAGTAATGCATAAGAATCAGATCTTTAGTGCTGCAGAGATGTTTAAACATTTTATAGAGCATAACTAACCCTCTAGAGCCCGCACATTGTTTTATCTAAAAGTGAACAGCTGCACACATGTATTCTGAAAATAAGATGTACTGCTTGCCTAATATTATTCTAAAAATAAAAAACTGGTTTCTGTCTGCTTAGGTCAAGCAACCAACTTATATGGATTTTTAATTTTTTCGTGTGGTGTTGCATGTGTTTATAGTTTTTGTTTTTACATATCTATAAAAGGAAATGATACAGAGTTTTATCTGATGGCAGTGCTTCGATGATAAACTTGACAATGCAATGCAGATTTACAAGATTGACTTGAAATGATAGGAATCTGCCCCCTAAACATTTGTCACCACACCCAAGGTGATGATAAGTTTACATTGTAGAGTGTAGACCTTTATTTGTCAGCAACATTCCTCCTTTTAGCTAAAACTCCAGGCCCTTCCCACTTCCTTGCTCTTGCCAGCGATATAACCAGGGAGACCCAGTGATGCTTTGTACTGCAGATCACCTCCTTTTATCCTTGCTGGTTCAGAGCCAAACTCTCCAAGATGTCTTTAATCTCCGGGTCCTACATACGGAATGTCTGTCGGCCAGAAGACCATGAGCGTCTACGGCGGTGCAGGAGGTTATGGCACTCGCATCTCCACACCCCAGATTGGCTTCTCATCCTACTCTTACAGTTCAAGAGGGTCCAACCTCACTGATGGGCTTGATCTCCACGTTGATGCCAATGAGAAGGCCATGCTTCAGAACCTGAATGACCGTCTGGCTTCCTATCTTAAGAAAGTGCATTCTATGGAGAAGGAGAACGGCCGACTGGAAAAGCAGATCAGAGAGTTTTACATGAGTAAAACTGTGATCACCCATGATTACAATGGAAACTAATTTTCTTTGATTGATAAAACTAAGTTTGAAATCATCTATGGTATTAATTGTGGGGATGTTTTTTCTTGTTTTGCATATAACTTCCTTGACCTTTGTCCTACCCAGGATAAAATGAAAAGTTAGGTCACTGGTAAATCAGTTCCTGTGCCATATTTGGCTTTTCACAGTACTGCCTCCCTTTCTCCTTACATTTCTGGAAATTATTGCATTCTTGCATTAGCTTGTTTCTCCCACTTGCGCAACACAGACACTAAGACATCTACCGCACAGTCTAAAGAACCAAAAAACCTACATACTATACAGCACAGCAGAAAATTTGATTAGTTTGGTGTGAGTGAAGACAGGACACATATGTTTAATTGGTAGCACTAGGGATTGACGCGGTTCCCTTATCCTCCTGCAGGATATGAGCATGCAAAAGAATCGCATGGCTGGCCAAGTTATCGTGGAGTTGGATACTCCTTCTCCTGTAGACCTGAAGAAGATCCTGAACGAGATCAGGGAGCATTATGAGGCCGTTATTGCTAAGAATCGTAAGGAACTCGAACTGTGGTAGCAGAATAAGGTGAGACTCAAAATACAGTTCTTACACTTTATTACAGCTTCAAGGGAATCAACTAACATTTAATGTTGCGTTTATGCCTAGATTACAGTGGAAGAAAAGAGTGTAGAAGAACATTCATCCAGTCTTGGGGCACTCCGCCTAGAGATTAAAGAATTGAGGAGCACCCTGCACAGACTTGAGATTGAAGTGCAGTCACATTTGAGTATGGTATGTCTCCCCCTTCCCTAGTCACATTTTTACACAACCGTACCGTTCAGTTAATCTTTTCATGCATCAAATAAAGCTTTAAAAAAGTCTTTGTGTCCCTCCACAATAGAAATCTTCTCTGGAGAATAGCCAAAGAGAGACTCGGGAACGCTTTGCTGCCCAGCTAATAGATCTCCAGGCCATGATCACAGCCAAAGAAGCTCAGATAACAAGTCTTGTTGCCAATATCAAAAGAAACGAACAGACATATAGTCAACTTTTGGACCAAGGAATCAAGGAATCAAGGAATCAAGGAATTTTATTTGTCATCACATCACATGTGGTACATGAGGTGGGACGAAATTCTAATCCCCCGGTCCAGTTTACACCCTGATAGCAAGTTTATTAACTTTAATAAATTATAAGACCTCTGCGAGAATAGGACTGAACACAGAATCTACAATATGGGACTTCGGACATAGCAGCAATGAAAATTCGGAGTGCAAATAGTATAATAAAATATAAAGAACTATACAACTCACCTAGAGGCAGAGATTGTAGAGTACAGAAGCCTTCTTGATGGGGAGCAGGGAAGGTAAGAGCTGGGGAAATGCATTTAAACTAATTTTACAGAGAATGAACTTTGTTTTTAGTCTAACTTAAATAAAAAAAAAAAATATGTGCCTTCTTTTTCAGGGACAGTTCAAAACGAGGCAGGAAATACATTTTTTTTTAAAATATGATCAAAATATAACTTTTGTAGATAATCAAACAAAAATTAATCTTGTTTCTGTTTTATTTCAGTGATAACAAAGACCTTTGTTATGCAGCAGACGTATGTGGATGGAAAGAACCGAACCCAAAAAAATCTAAACTAAACAATATCCAATAAAGATGTTTTCTGTGGTTTTATCAAAAATAAGATACCAAAAGAATCCAATCTATGCTATCATGAGTAAAATTGTTGTATGGACAATATTAATGCATATCCTAAATGATTCATAATTTCTTGCAAGGAACGAGAAACTGCTACTATGATGTGCACAAATGATGCAAGGAGATATTCATCCACCCATCCATCTGAAAAGCAGTTATAAGCAATTGGATAAGAAAGCAAGAAAATAAACTAAATATTTTTTGTTTTTTTAACAGTGTCTTGTCCTTTTGTGGAGTCTTAGAATTGTGGTCTGAGTGCCAAAACAAAGCGTTCTGTGTTCACTGAAATGCTTTACTTGATGCATATATATAAAACTAAAAGTTAATCTAGAAATTGCTTTTGATTTATGTTAAAGGTATTTGACACAGAGACATAACTGAAAGGGAAAAATAATAGTTGACAGGTAGGAGAAGAGGTATAAAGAAGAAGCTTTTGCTGATAAGGATAAATGTTTGATTTGACATTTGAAGATATTCTCTGTTTGCTATCTGACAGACTACAGAACCCTTTATTTTGTTTTTAAAATGGTCACAATTTCAAATGACATTAAAACGGAAATTATTGCAGGTCCATCTGTTGGTATATAAGGAGATGAAACAAAAGATATCACAAATAAATAGCAGTTTCAAGGAGGAGGGGGCTCTGTGAAGTAAAAGAGATGCTTTTTGTGTTTTGATGATATCTGTGATGAAAGACGAGCTGTTGCTATTGCTATTCATGTATTATGTTTATATATTTTGCAGACGCTTTTTCATCCAAAGTGACTTCCAATGTAGGCAGTAGGAGTATAAGGCAATTTCCTTCCAAACTTTACTTTGTAATATTAAGTCTCCCAATATACAAGACAATGTAATATATAAAACAGCACCAATTTAATAAGTAAAAATAAATAGATAATAGGGTGATTCCGCATATTATTAGTATAAATACCAACAACAAAGTTTAGACAGACACAAAAGGGAAATAGAAAACCTATTAAGGAAGTCCTTCACTGCACATTGATTTTTTTTCCACATTGCATGCTGAAGCCAATAAATGTTCAAACGGGTTATTGGGCCTTCCATCTATTTAATATAACTCTATGTGGATTAAAAGCTACTAAAAACTTTGGATAAGTCAACAGCAGTTTACAGTATGTAAATTATCAATGAGTTGTTGGAAGGAGGAAAATGCAGCACTTATAAAAATGTTCCTGAAGGATCCGTTACCCTTTCTTCATCAAGAATTAAACATATCGTTTCGTTGCCTCTAAAGAATATCAGAGAATTTACTAACAGGCTAACAGTGAAGTTCGTTTAACAGGGTTAGCCACCATGATATGGCAGGTAGCAGAATTGGAAGCCTCATATTGATCCAGTGTGTAAATATTTTAATATTACAACACCAATAATGTTATTCAGTGTCATGGTTTTGTTCAAGTGTCTAAAACAGGTATTGGAAACATCTCAGGGGAAAGGCAATCAGTTAAAGACAATTTATTAAACAATGAATTAATAAATATGAGAGATCTCTGCTCTGAGGAGAAGAAACTGCAACATGGGGAACCATGAGCAGGGGAAGAAGATGTAGTGGTAAATTATGTCCAGAGTTCTCCGAAAACATATTATCGGATGTGGAATGAATACTGAGAGATAAGGAGGTGACAGGAGTTGATTTTACTGGGGCTAGAACAGTGGTCCGCCGCGGAGAGGTGAGTAGATCCAGCGTTATGGAGGAATGGTTGCTCGATGGAGCTCCAGAGTGCGACAGATAGTTTGTGTGGAGACAGATGCAGAGGTGCTGGGACGGACAGTTATTAGAGATGTTGGCTGAAGTAGATCCTTGGTTGGAGGAGGTGGTTATCATTCATATCATTCAGAGAGCAGAATATCATTTGAAGGGAAACCTGTGTTCAGCAAACAAGAGATTTTCCTATGGACATAAGACTAGCGATGACAAAAAAACTGGAACCCGGGTGCAGAGGTGGCTTGGTTATCATGTACTGTTAACACTCAGGCTCTGGTCATTCCTTTAAACTGCATGATTTAAGAGGTGATAAACTGTACCTGTGAGAGCCAGCAGGTGGAGGTTATGCACCCAGACCAGCAGCAGCCTTTGAACGCCCTCTGTTGAAAAACCTGGGAACAGCAACAAACAGCCAGCCACAACACCATTTCCTAACCATGAAATATATCAAAATTGTGGTTTGGAGGCCAAAATTAAAGAGGTAATCGAGCCCTTGTTTTCCTCTTTTAGGCAAACAAATTGAGGGTAAGGACATTTTTTGAAGCACTTGAGGGACTCTAAACTAAACAATTATTAGCAATTTAACAAAGTTCACCTTCTAAGACCTAAAGCTTTATCCAGTTGGTTTCACCTTGGTAAAAGCTGCTTCACAACATCATATATTAAGGTTTTGCAAACAATAAGCATGCATCCAATGCTGGGTTTTCATTTACGAGTAAAAACCCTGACTGTTGCGGTAATACTACAATGATTGTCGATGGATAATACCGATAGCTGTCAAAAGTGTGTTTTTAATATGAGGCATATGGGATATGAAAATATTTTACCTGAAACTTGATGCGCTTTTGAAGAGTATTGCGAAACAAAATGTTCGAGATGTTCACAACACAACTGGAGTTGCTCAATGCATGAAAAAGACGTTCAATGTATTCTATCCTCAGATTGAGCAAAATGCACCATGCATGGCCTGACAAAGAGCAGAGATAAACACCCTGTTTATCTACTGGAAAACTTCTCTTTTTTGACTCAGAAGGATTTGAAGCAGAGTTTTCCTGAGATGATGAGGATACTCCAGCTGGTCCTCACACCATCAGTTACAACAGCTTCTTTGGGAAGGTCATTCTCCTCAATGAAAAGACTGAAAGTACCCGATCCAAAAAGACTCCCTAATTTATTTTCTCCACAGGCAGCCTTGTAAAAATTAAGGCAAACCCGGAAATATATACAACGTTGACAAAAATATTCATGGGAATGATATGTGCTAGGGCTTCTTCCCAAATAAAGTAAAGATATGACATGAAATCTATGATTTATTTTTTTTTTTATAGAAAATGAGAGATTAACCCAATAAATCTCATTTGACCCTTTATGAAATATTTTTCTTGCTGTCACGTAACGTTTAAATGACTCGAGCAGAGGTGGAATTGAGTGAGTAAATAATTTATTGTTGGGGAAGAATAATGAACATAAACATGAAACGGAACATAAACAGGAACTACAGCAAAGCCAAAACGGAACCGGCAGAACGTAAACAAACAGGGAGCGGAGACTACTAAAATGTAAACAAAGCGGAGAACTGAAACGAGACGCAGGAACTACAAACGTAAATCAACACTACTAATCAAATAAACAAACACAACTAAGGAACATGGGAAGGGAGGAAATAAACTGACACAATGAGAACAATAACAATCAAGAGGCACGGGAAATTGGGGACTGCGGGAAGTGAGACGCGGAAAGTAACCAACAGAGAAACACAGGACGGGCCAGGGGAGATAACCAAAATGAAGATCACGGAGAGAGGACAAAAAAGAAGAGCCAAGAACAGAGAACTCAGTGAGAAAAAGAGGAGGCTTACAGGAGACGTGGAGGAGGAAACTCTGGAGCGAGACGAGAAGGCGGCAAGAAAGCTATGGAAGAACCTCAGGGTGAACATCAGGAAGAACCTCAGGGAAGGACAACAGACGATCCAGCGGTGAGTGAATGAATGAGAGCGGCTTAAATAATAGGGAACCGGGGTTGGATTGGCGGAGAACATGATTGGATTATTGATGACAGATGTGAATGAAGGATGAGTGGACAGGGAAAGGAAGGACGGAAGCAGACAGTTTGGCGGCAAAAACAAAACAAAAAATATATCGGAGTCGGAAAAGGCGGATTGAGCATAAACTGGTATGTGAATGGTTCGGATGGAAATGGAGGTAGGAAATGAGGAAGACATGGATTTAGGAGGGTGGACGCCAGTGGGGAGAGGAAGAGGGAGAGGACGTGATAAAGGAAGGGGAATTGGTG
>JAVLVB010000449.1:154128-165939 GCA_032876305.1 Orestias chungarensis | reverse complement strand
TGGAAAAATGGCAAAAAAGGTGGGATGAAGAAAACACAGGAAGATGGTTTTATAAAATTCAGAAGAGAGTAGGAGAAAAAAGAAATGGTAGAAGAAATAGAAAGGAGGAAAGAGTAATAACACGGCTAAGGTTTGGGCATACAGCACTAAATTACACACTTTTTAAAATGAAAAAACATAATACTGGCAAATGTGAACAATGTGGAGCGTTAGAAACAATTGAACATGATATATTAGAATGTCGTGGGTATGAAAGAGAAAGAAGTTATATGAAGAGGAAATTTGAACATATTAAAGAGAAGATTAACTTATCAGATATATTGAGGAAGAATTTGGGTAGTAAACAAATACAAATACTTATTAGATATTTAAAAAGGACTAAATTATTTCATAGAATTTGATTATAATGGATGTCTGTGTGAATGTATGAATGATATAGAGGGGTAGAATAAATAGTAATGTATAAGTGTGTGTGTGTGTGTGTATATATATAGTATTTATTTATAGACCATCTCGAACCACACTCCATACCAGTAAGTGGCGGTAATGCTACTATAAGTTTGTTCCCAACCGCCAATAAAATCAAACAAGAAGAAGAAGAAGAAGGATGAGTGGAGAAACAAGCACAGATGAGGGAACACACACACACACACAGGAAGAAACAGAGAACAGGGGAGTGGAGGAACAAGCTAGAGAACCATATAGAAAATATAAATGAATAGTAAAGATAATAAAATAAGACAACTATTGATGAACTAAACAAAGCAAAAACTAAATATAAATGAAACAACAACCAACTGAACCAAACCAAAACATGGATCTTGACACTTGCTGCTGTATTGTTGAACAATATAGAATGAAACATGCAGCATACTTAAAAGCTTTTAAAAATTGTTAGTATACATTTAAACATAGGCGTTATGTTCGGTTTGTATGTGTACATCTTTGGTTTTGATAAATCATCTTGACCTCTCCAAAAATATTTATGTTTATCATGTCCAAAAGATTTATTTGCTGGTAAAAAAAATACAGAAACGTTTTGGCTTGTTCATTAGAGGGCTCCAATCTAGTGAAGCTTGAAGGAAGGAAATTTTGAAACAAGGGTTTCTGTAATGGTAGCAACCCTCTCTGTCTGTATTGATGTTTATTTTTAGGATGGGATTTGGCCTAGGTAGTTCTTTAGACTTTTCCTGAACATGCTAAAAAATTTATTTTTCTGTATTTCTAATAGCATAGATCATTAATTAGATTGAAATAGGAAATAAACTCCTCAAACCTGCTTCATAAATTTACCTTATAGTCAAACATGGCTGCAATTTCCTAACAACAGGAGCAGGAACAAAATATCTAGTTCTGGCTTTTAAATTTGTTGCAAATTTTTTCTCGGCCACTGCTTGCTACCATACTTTGTTTGCAGCAGCATGCAGACACCCATACATTAATTAATGTAAGCCTGTACTCAATGTCTCAATAACCAGAATAACAAGGACTGCCTTCCCATTTTAAAGTCTATGCAAAATGTCTAATGGTTTGTTTTACATGTTTGTGCTCATCTCCTAAAAATTCTTCTGGTGAATTTTTTAGAGATGTTTTGAAGAAAAAAGAACAAGCTATAATTAGTGTCTTAACACAAATCAGACTCTAAACAATCACACAGTCAGGTGAATTAAAATATAGTATAACATTATTCAGTTGTTGCATGTTTTTTTGCTGGTAGAACAAGGAGCGTCTTTAATTCAAAGAAACATTACTACGCTTTGAATTAATACTACTAAATTACTACTCCTACGATTACAACTACTACTAATAATAATAATAATCAAAAAAATATTATTATTATTATTATTATTACTAGTAGTAGTAGTAAGAATGCCAGCTTTCTTTTTTCATATTGTACAGAAATTCAGACACTTTTCACTAGATGGCGAACTTTAGCAAAAAAACAAAACCTCTGCTGCGAAGTCAAGAACTACCTTTAAAAGTTAGGGTGTGACTACTTGAAAGCTTGTTTCATTTGTAGAGATCAGTGCAGTTTTTATATACTTACTCTAAACCACTTTTTTTGCTTTGCAAAAAGGTTCTTTTTGCATTTCACACGAACTTGTGCAGCATAAACTGCACTGCAACAAATATGATTCCTAAAGCCACTTCGACATAGAGGGCGGTCTTCCTATAAATACCATAGACTAAGCAAAAACAGAGCAGATAAAGTAACAAGTCCTGGACGCATGGCGATTTCTTTTGCAATCTGTCTTGATCATCGGCAGTTTTGGAATACACCAACGTATGTCAACATGGTGTTATTTACTCATGCAGCATTGTGCCAACGAATATAAACTGTGTCAATATGCAAAGGCATGTCATTGAGAGTGAATGTTTAACTTTGCGTAAACTAGCTCAACATTGAAGGAGCACACAAGCAGGAACAAACTTAAGCTCATTATATCTTCACCACCCCAGGTCTCAGCACATTTTAGTGAGAATGTTGAGTCAATATTTCAGTGCAGGATATTTGTCTGAGTTGCTGCTCACTGGGAGGGTGCCACTAAGTGCAGAGTGAGTGGTTAGGCAAGGACGTGATAATGTCTGTAGAGGGGTGTGGTGTATTCACAGGCGTTTTCAATGGAGGCTCCGAAGGATCGTGTTGCTACAAATAGGTTCACATCTGTGAGTCAGAGTTTCTGCTTAAAATGTTTGTGCCAATTCAATGATGTAAATTTTTTTATTCATATGATGGAATACCTTTAAATATAAAAACTGCTCAAAGGTTTAAGCAGGATGGATATTCTGCCTTACGAAAAGTCTAACATTGAAAATGATTGAACGAAGACTCACGGGTGCTTTCACCACTGTAAGTGTGGTCAGTTATCCAAGGTGACATAGGTCAGTCATCACAGGTTGTTGACTTTGATGAATGTGTTGCAAGAGGGTTCCTCTTTAGTTACACAGACACATTCAACTTATAATAAAGAGAACTTAAAAAACAAGTAACTTAGATTAAAAAAACATGAGTAAACACTATTTTACTAACAATTTTGTTTAGTTCAAAATAAAATGAGATATCAGCTGTGCTTGCATAATAATAAAGTTGAATAGACTGTTAAAATCATTAAAATAATCTCACTGGGTCAGGACATATGTAGTTTTCCTCTTTAAATAGAGTAAAGTATGGTAAGGAACCACTCTGAGTTGGCAGCATGACCTTATTCACGAGCTTATGTCAGTAGGATGTGGCTTGCACAAATGTATACACCTTCCATATTTTTTCTGTAACAAAGCAACCCACACCTTTTATAAAGGGCCTGTGAGCACCATCGGAACAGCACTGGACCGGAGTTAACTTCCAGTCATTAGATTTGACCGGGTAAAATATGAGTACCTTCCTACAACTCCATAAGGTCCCCAGAGGATCTTAAACAGACAGAGGCACTTCCAAGACACACGCCATAATGTATGTTGTAGGGTGGTCATGCTAAAATACAGCATCAGAGTGCTGCCTCAGAAGGGTTAGGGACATTGTGTCAGCAACAAAAATCTCAAGTGTCAGGTTTCCTACCATCATTACCAGATCACCTGATCTGAAATTATACTCTTTAGCGATAAACAACATTGCCATGATGTATCTTCCAGTTTCCTTTGTCTCAACATCTTAAAGTTTTCCCACTACAAACACACGGCCCTGTTGTCAATGACAGGGCTCCTTTTTATTGTGAACCGGTTGATGTTGGTTTTTAAGAGACCTTATTTAGGATAAGATGTGTTAGAGGTTGTGAGTGTCTGTGTCTTTAAGGCAGTCATGGATTTCTGTAATGACAGAAGCACAAAATAACTAGATCTACTCAGAAGTACCTACTAGTTTCAACATCAGGCGACTGCGACTTGCAATTTAATGCGCAGCAAGATGTGATTTGGTCACCAAATTTCAAGGAAACCAACTCTACATTCCATGCCTAAGCTCTGTTAAATAATTGTAATTCTACTGTAAGCATGATTTTAAATAAGGATTCTTAAATAGAAAACAGTGCACAGATTAAAAATCTGCTATTGTCTATGTGTCACCTAATGGCAAAGCGGTTCTGTGCAACAATCAGGGTGCAGCACACCGCTAAGCATGATGCACCCAATTTAAATTATCATAACATTATTGCTGGGTACGTCGTGCCAGAAGCAAACTAGCAGGGAACCACAAATGTAAAAAGAGGTAAAGCTAGCAATGTGTCTGGAGCTTTTGACAGAATTAAAGAAACATATGTTTTTTCTTTTTCATAGAAACACATTTTTCCATGTGTTTAAGGTGGAATATGAGGCAGCTGAAACTAGAACTTGTTGCAGTTTAAACTTCCCCTATGAAAGTGTGTCCTGATAGCTAAAATGTGTCTTACAGAATTATAGTTTAACACACTTTGTATGATCTGCTCATTGCTTTACTCACTTGTCTGGTGAAAATAGAAGATTCTGCTTTGTACTTGAAGGTCACCAAAGGTTTCTAGGAGACTTTCTCTCTGCATGATGACTTTCACCAACTGTAGTTTGCTGTTGGTTGTTCCTGACAGCTTTTACTATTTAAATTTAACTCCAAATTAGTTCCTTCTAAAATATATTGTTTCAAACACTAGATACAAATATGAATAATACTATTTATTAACTAGATGAACTTTACCATGCTGGCTCATACCAGTAATAATAAAACGGCATATTAATCAACACTAGTTCTTCAAAATCTTAAGTTTAGCCTTTAGCATGTTAATTAGCATGTTGCCCTTTAGCATGATAAGCATGTTAAATGACAAAAATTCGCCCTAATGAATCTCAACTTTAAAGTAACAGGTCGTGAGAGTTTTTAACTTCCTGCTGTAGCTAGCTGTGCTGCAAGCTGACTGCAGACATGAAATTCAAAGCTGGGGTTCATGGTCAGATGAGCACCTTTTTCATTTATGACATGACAATATGACATTTTTTCTGATAAAATATTTGGGGAACTTTAGCCCTTTTAACCGAGCTCAATTTGAAATTTGGCTAGAAATTGTCTTTTAAACTCCAGCTGCTCTCAAGAAAAGAAGGCAGCAAATATGAAGTTTTGTATTCATTCAACAAAAACAAAATGTTGAAGAAAGTATTCATACCTTAAAATGGAAAAAATACATATTATTGTAAGGTGATCAGTGATAACAAGGCTGATGGGAATCTTGCCAACAACAATGAAACCTGTATCTGCATTATGTTGACAAAACACGTGTGGAACCGGCTGTACCAAACGACAAAGCTCTAAAACAAAGGTGCTCTGACACAACATGAGCCAACAGATTCGATTATGAAAAAACAATAAACTCTTTTCCCACCGCAAGATGAGACCGGTGGAGGTTTAGCACCGCATATTGGCTACATCCATGCTCAGGGACAAAAATCCAGACTGTCAGGAAGTCAAGACAATAGAACAGATTCATTCAGAGGTAGTCGCACATGTAGTACTACTCATAGCTGTAAACAAACAGTGGATTATTTTGATGTATCCATGGAAACTATTATTCCTCTTGCAGCTTGGAGACCACTGCAACAACACAGACTGAAATAATGTTATTTTAAAATCACAGTGAAACTGATTTATATATTTGAATTCATTATTTTGGTAAATATTTTCTTTTTACTCTATTCTGGCTATAGAAGATTATACCAAACGGTATCAACTGAACCTGTTCAGTACACTCGTCGTCTTATAGCTACTTGCTGCTGGATAAAGGACTATGCCAAAATTAACGTATCTTCAGTGTTTTCCTGAATCGTGTATCCCCACTGACCTCCACTGGTCTCCACAGTCACCAGACCTGCTTTCAATATAACATCTTAGGGGTATGGTGGAAACTAAAGATTTGCATCATGGCCCGGTGCTGTCAGGAAATCTGCTATAATGTTATGTGAATATGGACCAAAATCTTTTTGGAATGTTTCTGCAACCTTATTGAATCTGTTTCACACCAATTTGGGTAACTCTGAGGGTAGAAGTGAATTTGATTAGGTATTTGCTGGATTGACCGAAAATAACTGCCTGGTGTGAGATTGTGCACGATGAGGCCGTGGTGCCTTGAGTGGCTCTTTGGATGTTTTTTGGACAATGGTTCTCAATAACTTTGGCTTAAAATAATAAAAAGTTGATGTTTTGGGAATATAGAAAGAAAAGCAAATGCTGGATGTGGATATTCTCTTTTTTAAATTGACTGTTGCAATGAATTTTTACAACAACTGGTAATAAACCAACAAATAACATCTGTTAGATAGAAATCTCCTTTCATTAGGTTGGAAACATTGATGTATTTTAGATAACGTTTTTACAATTATAAATAGACTGTAGAATAAAATGCAGTTGTCCTATTTCTGCAAGTGCCTGTTTTTCTTTATTTTTAAACCTAAAAATAGAAATAGTGTTGGTTCTTTATTGATCAAATATATAAGTTATTTTGTTAAATAAGTGCATTGCAGGCAAAAATGACTATATGGACTGGAAAAGTTGTAGACCACTGAACTAGAGTAGCAGGATTTTTACTGTGTGCTTACACACCTTAAAACCGAAAGCTTTACAAAATGAATGGAGGAGTTAATTCTCATTGTCATCATAGAAGTCGGCTTCCACCCTTCTGCAATCCATTATTAATCACATTAGATTTTTTTTTTTTTTAAACATTCATGTATAAATGAGTGTTTTTTTCTAAACACAATAATAATTTCAGCCTTGTGAAATTGCGACTAAGTGTAATTTTTCTTATCATAGAGATGATAAACAGCACTGTGAAAAATTATGTACTTGGTTTTAAACGGTACTTGCATCATATAAAATCCTTTATCACAATTTCATCTTAATAATCCAAAGTGTAAATTATTTTTAATAATCATAATAATAGATAAGAAGAAAAAGAGGAAGACTCCTCTTTATTTTGACTTCAGAGGACCCAATGTGAAGAATAGGTGGAGTACTAAGTTGTTTATGTAATAAAGTCTTTAAACACTGAACAAAAGCTTGTTATGATTTATTAAAGTGCCACCACTGAGTGATTAGTGTTTATTTAAAGATAGAGTCATACCTCATCATTTGTTTTTAAAGTGTTATTTTAATCTTGAGATAGACCATGAAATAATCCAAAGCTCTCTAAAGGGTTCTTTATTTGTTAATTCAAGTAGGTTTGGGAGTATTCTGTGGCTCAGATTTTACTCAGCACTGACTCATGAGTGTGCTCCAGGTGAAAATGCCCACTGACCAGCCCAATAAAACATGATCTCCTCCACCTCATTGTGATCTGTCATCGTAATGTTTTCTTTATTTTAAAAGAATTTGCCTCTACCTGCTGGTTTCTCAGCCCCTTGTGTCAGCGCTGGTTCCTGCTTTGACTCAGAGTTTAAAACAAAGAACAGTATTTCTACAGACTTTAGGGAAACCAGAGAAACTCACGTCTGCCTCAACGACACCCAGTAGACACAACTACTCCTCCCTTCTTTGTGTATTTCTGTTTACCTCTGAGCTATTAGTGGGAGATTTTTTTTTTTCTTTGTGGGGATTTTAGAGGAGTCCTACCTTTCATGATGTGAGTTCTGACAGGTCAGCGGAGATTAAATGTATCAACTGTGATTTTGAGCTACACAAATAAACCAGTTTTTCTCTCCAGGCTAGTCAGGGGCAACCTAGGTCTGTCATGCTGAACATTTATGTCTGTGAATTATGAGATGTTTTAGGTCCTTAAATCACAACGTGCTTTACTTTATTTCTGTCTCGTTCAAAGAGATGGGGTTAAATAAATAAAACTAAAATACTGCAAGCAATGCTTTGATATAGTCTAGCTGATTGTAGTTTGATTGCAACAAACAGGTCTGGTTTAAAATGTGGACAGGTTTATAGCAAGCCTTGGTTGTAGATAAATGTCCGGAGTTGTTAATATTTAACAGCACTGTGATGATGGTGGACGCTACACTGCAAAGTTAAACGTGACATGGAGTTTTAAGCGAACTGGTTTCAGACACAAGTCCATCAGACAGATGAGACAAAACATAAACAGGCAAGACATTGATAGTCTGGTGTCCCTATCTGATCATTGGTGTGACTTTCAATATGTATTGACAATTCTGCAAGGTTCAGAGTTTTAACAAAGAGATTTGTTGCATAATCTACTGACATCAAGGAGCTCCTAGATGATTGAGAAAAAGAATTAAAGAAACCCTTCGTTGGGACCACCAAGCCAGTCATCATCGTCAAATTTAATTGAATGGTTTTTGCTGTCATTTAAGATCTTAATGAAATATTTTGACCTCAGTAAATGTACAAATGTAACACAGAATGCTCTTGTTTTAAGTGTAGGGACAGAGGCAACCTTAATCTGCACAGTTTCTGAATGTTCTCTGTAGGCATGTGAAGGTTCTCCCCATGTACTCAGGCTTCCTCGCTCATTCCAATAAATCTAAATCCTCACTTGTGATAAGTGGCATACTGCTAAATTAGGTCAAGGGTTGGGTCAAGGTCAAGCAGAATGTTTTTTACATAGAAACCCACAAGTATCCAGCAGTTCAAGGAAGATCATTTAAAATGTGCCTGGTAATTACTAAAACAGTCAAACATCATAACTGCTCAAAAGGTGTATCATAAAGTGACCCCCTCGGGCCATGACAGAGGTGTCATTCAACAAGCTGTAAGTCCACATATAATCACAAAAGGTCTGAAAATATTTATGAAGATTTAAAAGTTAATTATTATTATTATTATTATTATTATTATTATAATTATTTTTTTTTTTCTTTTTTAGGATTTCTGGTTTATCTTTGATAAGGTTTTAAGAAACTATTTTAATTTGTTTCTCTGCAATAGACTTCCAGAGGTAACTAAGTGTACTCAGATAAAGTCGTCCTGACCGCCAAGGAGTAACTGAGAACAGAGAATGGGTGAAAAAATGAATTGATAGCAACATGAGCTTGATGAGAGCCAGTCCTATTAGCAGTGAAAAGGAGGTTCCAGTTACCTTAGAGCGGCATGCATAGCATCTCTTTTGGTTGACGTAGTAAGGCATTTTAATTCAGCCTCAAAATTTGACTAACATAATCCGGTGATGCTGCATGTGAGAACACAACTGTCTGCAATAGCCACTTAGGACTTATCTGAGGATATCTGGGAAAATTCTTGAACAAGCGTTCCTGCTGCAACAAGTTGCTGCCTCGTACTATTGCTCACATCTATCAAGATCCATTGTTATAGAGTGCATGTGACATTTGTGTGCGCTGATTCAAGAAGCCTGAACTTCGACGGTTTTCTCAATGTTAATAGTAACATTATTTTTGTTTACCCATGTTCTTTTGTCTTTCACGTTCAACTTTACTCTTGTGGTTGACTAAAATATTCCCATAGAGCGTCTTGCTTTGAAGTTTGAAATTAAAAGCAAAACATATCAATCTCTAATTCTTCCGAAGTTCTCCTGCTTCCTTGTGTGAATGCAAGAAACCACTGCTGGTAAAAAGCCAAAGTCAATTTAGACCTCTTGTGAAACATGGATAGATAGATATCCTGACCACATTAAGGCTATAACTGTGTCGAAAGCCAAAGTGCAGCTGTTGATCAGTCAGAGAATTGCAGGATAATAAGATAGGCTGCAGCAAAACTAAACAAAAAAAGCATTTTTTTTTTATCTGGTAAACCTAATAAAATGTCACAAAGGTCTACATGCATAAAGCAGCAACTTAAAGGTTTTTCATTGGTGGTAAGTTTCACATCAAGCTGTACCAGTTTAATGTTTGCTGAAGGTGGTAGAGTGGTTAGTTGGTCAATTCACCAAAAAACTGAGTATTGTAATCTGTTTAAGGCTTACTGTACTTGGAGAAAGGATTCATACCCATTAAGCTTTTACAGTTTTTGTCACAAAACTAGTATGAACATAATTGGTATTTATTTAGATTTTATGTAGTATATCAATGCAAAAGTACTTTATAATGGTAAAGGAAAAGAACAATGGTATATGGTTTTAATCCTATTGTACAAATAAAATCAGAAACATCTCCATTTAATTTGTGTTTGTTCTAATACCAAAATAAACCGAGCGAAACCAGGTACATTCAGTAGTTGCCTAATAACTAACAGACTGAACCTGTGTGTTATGTAAGTTTAATCATAATCCAGTTGTGAAGGCCTCAGGGTTTTTTAGATAAACTTTATGAACAAATAACATCATAAAGTTCAAGGATAGAAATAACACAAAGGGTAAGTAAAAAAAATAATACAAGCTTACTGCACAGCACTGTTTAATTTATCATCCCAAACTAAAAACATAACATTCATGGCTGAGCATCTAAACTGACAGACTGAGCAAAAATGACACCAAATACAGAAGCAGCAAAGAAGTCCATTGGGGCCTCTGTAGGATCCAAAAGAGGAGGATCATTTCACTGTACCATTGTTAATTGTGGACTTCAAATCTGGATTTTCTAAAAATTAGAAACATTTTGTTAAAACAAAGATTTTTCTGTTGAAAAGTTTGTCTCAAGCTATACAAAAGACAGATAAATTCAAGAACAACTGCTAAGTTGGATGTGAGCAACTTTAAAGTTTTTGACTTAATCCAGCAATTTTGGAAAAAAACTAACATTGCTTAGCACTCTGAACACACCATCCTCAACCATGAAACCTGGCAAAGGCAGCATCATACTCAAAGGATTTCTTTCTTGTGCACAGATAAGCAAGCTGGTCGGAGGAGATAAGAAGATGGATTCATCTAAATACATTGAAGGAGAATCCTATTATTATTCTGAAGACCTTTTTTGACTTTGGATAAGCTCATCAGGAAGGCCAGCTCTATACTAGGATGCTCCCTGGACACAGAGGAGGTGGGAGAGAGAAGACTCTGTCTAGGATAACATCTTTGTTAAACAACATCTCCCACCTGGTGCATGAAGCTGTTGTTGAACTGGAAAGCTGTTTCAGTGACAGACTGCTGCATCCTTAATACACAGAGGAGGTTTATCACAGATCCTTCCTCCCAGCAGCTGTTAAGACTGCTTCCAGCGAACCAAATACGTTTTTACAACCCTGCTGGTTATTTGCACATTAAACTTGCATAGTATTTATAGTTGACAGTTTTCCTCTTACTGTAGTATTTGTACTCTTTATTCTATTTCTTCCTTTTTGTACATTGTGACGTCTGATGTTACAAATTAATTTCCCTGTTGTGGGACAATAAAGGATATTTTTATTCTATTCTCAGTAAATCAGTTAGAGACTTAAAGCTGGAGCAGCAGTTCACCCTTAATGCTACAGCTACCATGGGATGGCTGGTTAAAGTCCAGACCCAAATACATTTGATGGGCTGGGAAAATATTTAAGAATTTCTCAAATGATCTAATTTGCATCTGTTCTGACTGAACTGGAGATGATTTTCAAAAAAGAATGGGACAACATTTCACTCCTTAGATGTTTAAAGACACCAAGAACTGTAAGTAAATTGTGGCTCCACAGCACAAAGACTTTAAAGTTTCGAGCTAAGTTGAAGTTAGTTTATGTGAAAATGAAAATCTGAATATATCCATTATTTTAGCTTTAAAACCTAAACTTTAAAGCTGCTGCTCTTTCAAACACAGCAAGTCAATGTTGTAAGAGTGGACTATGTGGAGGTTACATTTCAGGCAGGAGTAAATCAAAACATTCCAGAAAAAAAAACCTTTGTCCCAAAGCATCAGCTACTCTTTAGTTTAACTAGATAACGCCGGTTAATAAGGATTGATGAAACTGTGCTGACTGTAAAGAAGAAAAATGTGTTTGTTCTCTCCGTGACTCTGAGCTGACCCCCAGGACTG
>JAVLVB010000449.1:108755-154028 GCA_032876305.1 Orestias chungarensis | reverse complement strand
CACACACACACACACACACACACACACACACACACACACACACACACACACACACACACACACACACACACACACACACACACACACACACACACACACAAGCCACTCTATCTCCCACAATGTTCATAGCTCCTGCCAAAACCAGTGAAAATGAAAGGTGCACAAATGGAAACATGCACACACTGACCTAACAGGGGCATGTTTTGTATGATGTACTGAACAATGGGAGGCTGACAAGGAGTTTAGACTGAAAGTAGAAGCAACAACGTAGACCGGTAAGACTTTATCAAGGCTGGTAAAACTATATTCAGTCGGCCATCAATCAAAAGCTAATTATTCCCTGTTACTTTTATCAGACACCCAAATAGACACCTTTTATCAGACTCACATAAAACAAATATTTAGCCAAACATCAAAGGCTTGTAAAACTTTACTCCAAGCCATCTTACAAGTCTTTGTATAACTGAAACATCTATAATGTCGTCATAACTCACAGGCAAGGGATTAGTCATATCTTTATATCATGAAAAACTGCAATGAGACTCGATTGTTTAGCTTTTGATTTCCTGGGCTGCCTCTGGGGTGTATCATCATGACAACTTCCTAACAGCCAGGGAGAATTTCTGCAAACTGCTCAGTGTTAATGTTGACTAACGGCGGGACTCTAAGACAATAAATCTACACATCTTCTATTTGCACAGAGACGTCAAATGACTAGCATGATCAAGTCCACGCCTGTAGGTATTTAGGAAAGCCACTTGAATGTCTCATACATGCACAGAGACGGAATGCAGAAATCGGTCCTGAGACCCAAAGCAGCTGAACCCTCTCACACATTCCAAAACGATTTCCTCACATGAGTGGAAAGAAACCAAACCCTGGCCTTTAAAACAAAACAAATAGTGGTTCTGCCAAGCCCAGTGGTTAAGTACTGAGGAAAACTCCTTCCTTTTCCTCCTCTCTGCTCCCTTTCAGTCACGCCCCCAGGCTACACTATATCAACAGCCTTCTTCCCACTATCAAACCGCACAGAGCAACAGTCCACAGCTGCCTAACGGTCCTCTCCTCTCGTGTTGTCTCCTGACCAGCAGATACCAGTTATCATGTATTACCAGCAGAGCTTCGGCAGTGGCCCCTCGGTCATCACCAGAAAGAACCACAGCTACACTTCCAGTGCTGCCCCCCACAAGGCCCACAGCGTGTCCGGCCTCAGCTTCAGGAGCGGCCCCCGTATCTCCTCCTCCAGCGCTCGGATGGTCTCCTCCGGGTATGGGTTTGACATGTCCAACGCAATGGATCAGGGGAACATCAACCTGAATGAGAAAGCCACCATGCAGAACCTGAACGACCGTCTGGCCAACTACCTGGAGAAGGTGCGCTCTCTGGAGGCAGCCAACGCCAAGCTGGAGAAGCAGATCAGAGAGTACTACGAGAAGAAGGGCCCAGCAGCCGAGAGGGACTACAGCAAGTACTGGGCCATTATCAACGACCTGAGAGACAAGGTATGGAGTTAGTCGGCATCTGCAAGTCAAATATTTGCAGAGCTGTGAATCATTTGAATGCAGATCTTTAGATGGATGCAAAAGCTGTCCCGCAGACGTTTTACGTTTTTAAACATGTATTATATTTTAGGGTTTTTGAGCGGTTAATAAAGCAAATTTAGTTTAAGGAACAACAGTTTTACTCTGAAGTTTTGGCTGTCAATTGAAATTAAAACCAGTATAAAGCTGTGGTATCAAAATTATTTGTTCAGCCAATCTCAAGTCTTCCTCTGCTGTTTTCTCTCTAGATCAATGCTGCTAACATTGAAAATGCGAACGTCCTGCTCCAGATTGATAACTCTAAACTGGCAGCAGACGACTTCAAAACCAAGTAAGAAAAAACTTTGAAACAAGGTCAAACAAGCTTTGTCTAATGGTCATAGTCACTTAATTTTGATGATCTGTACTCTTTTGACCTGATTAGATTCGAACATGAGCTGGTGATGCGGCAGTCTGTTGAGGCTGACATTGCCAACCTCCGCCGCCTGCTGGACCAGACCACCCTGACCAAGGCCGACCTGGAGATGCAGATCGAAGGCCTGCAGGATGAGCTGGCCTACCTGAAGAAGAACCATGCAGAGGTGACTGTCAATGGGCATTTTCATCTACTTTCCCCATGCTGATGCAGAACAGATATCATTTATGCCTTTTTTGACGCCAACAGGAACTAGCAATAATGCGCTCTCAGCTCACCGGCACAGTCAATGTAGAGGTAGATGCCGCACCTCAGCAAGACCTGAACAAAATCATGGATGAGATCCGCGCCCAGTATGAAACCATCACCGATAAACATCGTCGAGACCAGGAGACCTGGTTTAATGAGAAGGTGAAGATAGTTTCCATGAATATGCAAGTATATCTAAATGTGGGAGTAACTATACTCATAGCAATTGTGTTTATTTTTCTGATTCAGTCGGGAGCCCTAAACAAGGAGGTGGCCGTTAGCACAGAATACATCCAGACGTCAAGGACAGAAATCACAGACCTGCGGCGCACACTCCAGGGTCTGGAGATCGAGCTGCAGTCCCAGTACAGCATGGTGAGCAAGAAACAACCTATAAATCCCCACAACTATGTGTTACACCTCAATGACTGTTGCCTCATCAAAGCAAAAACTCCTATATATCCAAGGATGATCAGGAGGACAAAGTGAAGAAATAGGCAGAAATTAATAAGTTAGGCCAAAAAGAGAGATCAGAGGCTTTACTAGAAGAGCAGTGGGGAAAAGAGAAGCTACATCTTTTAGTAAAGTATTCCACAGACATCTGTTCAAATTATGAAATTCATAAAAGGGTTTGAGGGAAGCTGAAGGAATGCTGAAAAAATATGTAATCCTGTGGGTTATCTCTGCCCAGATGGTGTTAGTCACTCACCACTCCTTAAAACAAACCTCCCTGCTGCAAACACAGAAATACATGCAGAATCCCATTTAAAGCTGCAGCTCTTTATTCTCTCATAAAGAGAGGGGAGCTACAAGCAAATAGCCGTGCCTTTGTGAAGGACTTGCTGTATCCAGGGTGTGGCTGCTGCACAAAATAACTCAAAACACCCAGAATCCCTCATGAAAACATTTTAATCCCCCAAAACGTCAAACGGCCAATTAAAAGTTTCTTCTCTGCTGTGACAGAAAGCGGCACTTGAAAATACGTTAGGAGAAACCGAGGCCCGCTACAGTGCCATGCTCTCCGGATACCAGAACACCATCAACATGCTGGAAGCAGAGCTCAGTAATGTGCGGGCAAGCATCGAGCAGCAGGGCCAGGAATACAAGATGCTGCTGGACATCAAGACCAGGCTGGAGAAGGAGATCGCCACCTACAGGAGCTTGCTGGATTCAGAGGAGTCCAGGTAAACCAAGGTGTGAAGATTTATTTTAAAACATAAATACAGAGGAAAAAAACATAATTAAAACGTAAATATTAAACATCTCTCTCTTCTTTACCATTTCAGGCCAATTGGCACAGGTAAGAGACACAGATTTACACAAACAGTGCTAACAAGTTAATGAAAGCCTTGAACCAATGGTATTTTAATTTCTCTCTCTCTGTTTGTAACAGGAGGCTCAAGGACCACGGTCACAACCACAACTGTGCGCTCTTCCAGCTAAATGGCCAGAGAGGCAGGACAAGATGTTCTTAGTCACACACACACACACACACACACACATACTATCCATTTATTACAAACTGTTACATGAGATGATTAGGTGAAAGTAAAAATCCTACAAAACAAAACCTTGAAGAAGAAGCCTCAATGTACAGTACTGTGTTTGTGTTTGTGTGAGACTTATCCGACAAATAAAATCTGCTGGTTGAGATAAGAGCTTAGCTGTTTTCTTTGTCTTTACTTTCACATCTTTTCCGATGACATAGGTTTGTGTTTATTTGGCCTCTATGGCAACGTCTGTACTTTTTGGGAGGTGGGATGAGGAGTTTTCTTCTTTGTTTTTTCTTTTTTTGGAGGAAATCGGCCTTGCGTAATCTCGCTGCTGTCAGGAAAAGGGGAACAATAGTCTAGCAGTGGAGTCTGGAAAGTATTAGGATGTGGAGGAAAGGCCACTCGACTGCTTCAAATTTGAGCAAAAAAGTTACATCGCCTTGCAAACATGTTCAAACCTCCTGAACTGCAGCAGATTTTTTCATTTAAAAAACAGATTTACCTTTATTTTTTGGGAATTTCATACTGTGATAGTGCAAAAATATGTATGATTTACAATTCTACCAGCCATATACAGTCTTTATAAGGCCCTGAACTATAGAATGAATACATCCCCTAACTAGAACCTGTCTGGCAGCAGCAAGTACGGCAAAAGATCTTAAAAAGCAATTTATCACAATCTTAATTTTAAGAGCTAATAAGAAACAAAGTCAATTATATCAATCCGTGTGAAAAATGAATTATGAATTAATAAGCCAATTCAGATGGCTAACAATTTGAGTCGTTATCACAGAGGGAAGGAAACATGGAACAACGGTTCATCATTTCACATTAAAATCTAGGCTTAGCTTAAATGGCCTCAACTGGAGAGCTCCAAGGATGAGGCCGCTACTGTACCAAAATAACACATTATCATTTAGCCGAAACATTTTGACAATCCTCTTTCATTGTCTCAGAACAACAGTGGAACTTTTTAGATCGTATGAGTCCCACGATCGTTGGTGTAAATCTAATCCAGAATTTCAGATATAGACACATCATTCCCACAGACAAACATGTTCATGGTGATGTGATTGTATGGCCACAGTTGCAGCTTCAGGGTCTGGAAGATTTGATTAACCACTAGATTGTACTAACTTTATCCAGATATCGATTTACAACCTTTAACTTCAGGCTATTGGGGTTATGCTGCAAATCCGAAATGCTCCATCAAGTCCACTATGAAACAGCTAAATAGAAAAAGGGTTGAGATACTGTAGCATGACTTTGAACCTACTGTTTGTGCTAAGAATCTTCCAATGTGGCCGACATTACCAAATTCTGCAAACAAAAGTAAGTCAAACGTTCTCCACAGTCTTGTAAAGACTAATAGTTATGAAGCTCTAGTTCACAATCTTGGCTACCAAGGGTTATCTGGCTTATGTATTGTCAAATTGTGCAATGACTTCCAGATAAAAATGGACTGTGGAAAAACACAAACTCAGTCTTCTGACACATGAAAAGCATTTGTAGAATTATAGGACTAATGTTTCAGCAACATCTTGGGAAGTTCATCCATGCATTTGAGTTTAGTCAAATTAATTATTGCAATATTGTCTTTACAGATTGCCCTCAAAAGCCACTCAGGCAACTGCTGCTACTAGCATTCTCACTCTCCTAGGAAAATAGAGAACAATGTAGCTCAGACTGTCATTTTATTTAAGCTTCTGATCCACATGAAATGAGAAATCTCAGGAGATATTTACAATGATGTTTATTTAGGAAGATGAGGGGAAGGGGAACGGGAAACAGCAGGGCGGCAGTAAACGTTTCTTTCAGCGAAGATGTTGAAGCTGTAGTCCATGGGGTGGTTGCAGCGGATGGAGTTTTGCAGGAGCGGGCAGACCGAGCTGAGGGCAACCAGAGAGGATCTTGAGGTGATCTTGAATTCTGGAGATGATGGTAACCTGAGGTGAACACAACAGTTGTTAGAGGCGTGGGAAAAAATAAAGTAGCAAATAAAATCTTCACTAGGATGATGGACAACAGGAGACGAAATGAGAAACATTCAAGGCTAGGGACACTACAGATTAGGTTTTACCGGGAGTAAACAAACATTCAGGTGATGGGTAGCTGATCCACCACTCCTCTTATACTGGCTCAACTCATTAGCGCCAACCGGGCGGAAGGAGCTCCAGCAGAGGATGAGCACTGGTGACCCCCTGTGGCCAACTGGAGAATTGGCTGAAAGAAACTCACACTGACACAGACATAAAATTTAAAATAGTTTTTTTGGATTATAAACCATTAAATAGGCTAGCTAGAAAAAATATTACAGATCTTTTGTCGTATCAGCCTTTCTTTTTTCGTTTTAGTCAATTCATCTGTAAAATCAATTTAAAGGAGATGTAAATACTTCTACAAAATACTTAGGTATGTGGATGAAACTAAATTTAAAAAAAGACCACACTGCTTGTCCAGAATGTTTATTATTTTAAAGACACACCTAAATGGTTGACTAATCCTTGCCCTGGAAGACTTTCAGCACTGTATCATCAAGTCTGTGTAACTCCTGTGACCTAGAAACAAAAAGACAAACACTGCTGAGGACAGACACATGAAGTAAGAAATGATTCAAACCGTGACTAACAAAGACAGTCATTGTGGACACAGGAGTTATCAGTGCAGGACTTGGATTTAGATTTAGATTTATGCCAAAACACCAGAGAGTTATTCTAGGTGGAGAGCCTTGATGCTAATGGACTGTGTCATTTCTAAAGCATTGCTTGAAATTACAGAGCAACCCTTTGATGGGCAGGAAATTCTCAACTGATGGAGTAATGTCAGTCCCGCAACAAAAGAACATCTTACTTTAATTTTCAACTCTCTGGGAGCTGCTTCACTCAGCAGTGTTTGGTATCGTCGTGTTGCAGATCAGAACCTCTTTCACTCTGACGCAAAGTACTCTAGCTTTTATCTGGTATATTCAGGTAGGTAAATTCAGAGCAGAGGTCATAAAAAGATGAAGCCATATTACCTCGACTGACGTTTTACAGAGCAACCCCCCTGTTTGTGAGATGTTTCATCTTTCAGTTTACATCAGCTTAATGCAAAACTAAGATTTATCATCATGACACATTGAAATAATAAAGGCCAAAAAGCCCCCTCTTGATCTGTAACTGTGTGACTGTGCCATCATCTTGCTCTAACAGCGCATCCCTAAAATGCAGTAATGTTGTATGATCTACAGATTTTTCGAACTATGGCCACAGTATGTCACTGGAAACCATCTCGTTGCCCAGCTTGATGGCACAAATGGTTATTTGAAGTAGATTACTCAGGGAGGTCAGCGAAAGTTGCTGTATTTCGGACAAGCGCGTGTACTTATTTGCCCGTGCCAGTGAAAAGTGAATGAAGTTCTTTAAATGTTATTATGGGGCGTTTTGTGACCTGTTGGATGAGCAATTTGGAAGCTGCAACAATCCATTGTTTAGCAAATGAGTGGTTAATTCCTCTTAGTGTGGTTCACATAAGTCCCAAAGCTTTAGATATGGTTCTGTAACTCTTCCTGGACCCATAATAACTTGCTTTCTCATTTGTTCCTATATTTCTCTGGGATCTTTCTATATTTTCATGACCTATCCACTCTATCAGGGAGGTCTTATTCAGATGAGTTCTTGACTGAGAAAAGGTGGGACAGTAATCAGGCCTGGATGTGGCTAGAGAAAGTGACTGTGATGTTTTATGAGAGGTCGGGTGGTCTTTGATGCTACTGCCCTCAAGACAGATCAGAAATCAGGATTTTTTTAAAACATTTTGTGGTCTGTTTTAAAAGACTATCATGGATACTTTTTGGAAGATTGTTATTGGTGCACATGTACAGCTGCCTGCTGTATTGAGTAGCTTGGACCTAGCAAACATTTACAAGCTCTTTTTAAAGAATAACCTTGGACCACAGTGATCACTCAGAGAAACACAAATTTCACTATAGCTTCACATGTCTGTAATGTCTACTAATTGAATAAAATGACAAATCCTGAAAAAGAACCCAGAAAAGAACATATATTTATATCAAGTATACTGCCCCCCCCCCTATAAAAAACAGATCTCCTATGTACACAATATAAAATTAAAATAAACATCATCAAATATTTTCTTCCTCTTTTCCTTATATGACTTGTTGCTTCCCTAGTGTGGAGTGTGTTTTCAGTTTATTGGTATAGTAACCTCTTTTTGTCACTGTTCTCTACGTATTTCTATTCGCCTTCACTTTCAAATTAAGAAATATTCAGTTTTTTATTACATGCCATGCAATTATGTATAACTTTTTAAATTGGCTCATCTCAACATGATTGCTCAGATTTAGTCAAAGCATTACTAAAGAAACTATAATTAGAGTTCAGAGTCCTTAAAAATCTTTAAATGGGGGGAAAAGAAACAACAATTTAACTGGAGTTTCAGACTGCGAGATAATACAATAATTCTGCTGGCATTGCATTGCATTTTTTTTATTTTTTTTTGCAAGTCTGCATGTATCATGCAGGGAAAGTGGGAAATGGAAACACCCAATACGTCAGGAACAAGAACAAAGGTAGCTTTGAGTGCCAAGTGTTTACTGGAGGATAGGTGTGGTCTAATCCATGAACATTGAGTAGTGGCGTAATGCAGCGTACACCAATTTCTTCATCCTAGTAATCTATCAGGGCAGGTAAAAGTTTGGAAACTTCTCCCCCTTTTACTATTACAATTAAAAAATCTATACAGTGCACTTACATATCATTCAGCTTAATGTCTTGTCTCATAAGTGTTATTTTTGGTGTTATTTAAGTGTTATTTGTTCATTTTCTGCCTTACACCAAATATTGACTCAATCATTTTGCAAGTTAAGGCAGTTTACCTTTTAAGCAGTATGATTAGCCAGAGTTTTACTAAACCAGTACAATTCGGATGAGTCAAACTGCATTGTTTTTTCAGGCCTTGCCCTTTGTTTTCATATATCTATGAAATATTATACCTTAACTTATCCGAGAAGGTACTAATAATAATTAAGGCTGGGCTTGACAAGGCATATTAATTAATTTAGTACTATTCGTAAACAAGACAATTTGGAAGCCATTGGCCCAGATTTTTAAATGAATAAAATGTATGGCAGTCTTTAGCCTTTATGGGTAAGCAGCAATAATCTTAAATGTCTTCGTCAACAGATTCAACAACTCTTGAATGGGACAATTGGACTTGTTGTTTGGATGATCTTTTCAAACCATCCATGAATTGTCTATTCCTACTTATCCTTGCAGGCGGGTGCAGGCGAGTGCCTATCTAAAGCAGTAACTGGGTGGGAGGCGGAGCACGCCCTAGCAAGGTTAATAGTCCATCCCAGAGCAACGCAGAGACACACAGGAAAAAGCAGTCAGGCCCGCACACACTCACACCCAAGAACAAATTGTAGAGACAAAGAGGAATCTAACAGTCAAGTTTTTGTGTTGTGGGAGGAAGCCAGGGACCTGGAGAGAGCCTATGCATACAAAGTGAGAACACAAAAACTCTATGCAAAACTAACCCCGGCCGGGATTTGAACCCACAAACTCCCTGCTAACAAACAAAACCATGCTACCCACAGTAACACTGTGCAGACCCATCTTTGCAAATAACCAAACACATTTAACATCAAGCAAAGATATCATGGCTCAAAATAAGATTTGTTACGATAGTGATGTATGTAGAGGAAGCATTAGACATGATTTTAAATTATTAGAAGATCAAGAGAGGTTAGGATAAATAAACGTTAAATTGAAGACTCAAAACCTTTCACTTCCAATAAGCAGGATAGTCTTGTGGGGTGTTCATAAAGACAAAGACTGGTCCCTTAATTATGATACCTACATAGTAAAAAAGGAAACAAAATCAAACTGAACTTATAATGAGATTATATTACAGTTGAAAAGGACCAAATCTCACTATTGCAGTTTTATCTGCAAATCTATGGGTGATTTTGAAATCATGCTTGTTCTTTCTCTCTAAATTCAGCAGCGCAAACACTAAGGAGTACATAGTTAATACTTGTTCAGTCAACACAGTGTTCGACCTGAGATGTGGATCTTCACAGCTCTTTCAGAATTAACATGGGCATCTTAACTTCTTCTCTGATTAATTCTCTCCTCGCCTACCTGTTTAGGTGAACAGTCCTATTTTGGTGAGGTGCATGTGTGTCATACTCTGGCACCCAGAGATTATGGATTGGACAGTGTTTTAAGAAGCTCAAATCTTAGGTTATTGTTTTATAATCTAACTTTGCTCTAAACGTCTCCAAACCTCAGAGGCTTTCAATTATTTTTTTCCCTCCGACTATAGAACTATACACTGCTTTGTGTTTGTCTGTCTACTTCAAACACCCTGAAGTCTTTGCTTGTATTGTGACAAAATGTGTGAGCATTTGAGAGCCATAAACACAGAAGTTAACTATTACAATGAGATGTTCTTTTGACATCTGCTAGAAGATATTCCTGGTATTTAAAATGCGTAAACAAGATAGTGTCTTCTTCATTTAAGGACATTCAGTATCACCAGTGGAAGGCAAATTAAGTCTTAGTTTCACTTTTGGCAATACTTGTTAGGAATACACCGGATTGTTATGAGTTGCAACTTCCCCATTGCTGGCATTCCAGTCTATCTGTACAATACGCACAATCAAGGACTCCTGAGAAATTGACTATGAGAGACACCACTGCTAAAAACGTAAGCGACATAAAATAAAAGCTTTGGTTTGTTCGTCAACTAAAACAAATGACCTACCAATACATCACTCTAACTGGCTTTGCTAAGTATTAAATCTATGTAAGCAAAAACAACCTTAGCAAGGATCTCAAACAACGAAGCTCCTGTATTAATTGAATCATTGCCTCCTAATTACCACTCCCTACCCCAGAGCAGAAAGCTTAAGAGGGTGGGGAAGGTATTAACATCTTATTTCATGATTCATTGAACTGTAAAGAGGTTATTCTGGGTAAACGTGACCCCTTTGAATACTTTGAAATCAAGCTCTGACTCTAAGTCTTTACACAAACCCACTTATTAGTGGGAACATATGTGTTGAAGTTTTCTGTGATTTTAATGGTATTTTATCAGTTCAGTGTATCGAATACGACTGTTTAATAATTAAAGAAGACTTCAGCATACACGTTGACAACCCCAAGACAGAGATGTAAAAAAAGCTTCAAAACTTCAAATCTTTTACTCAACATGTTAAGCAGGCAACATACAACCAAGGACACACTCTGGACTTGATCATCAGTAGAGGTGTAAATATTTTCAAGGTCTCTATAATTGATGTATCCCTATTTGGCCATCATTTTTTTTTTTTTCGTGTTAAATTTGAAAGTAAACTTTTGCTGGTTCACTTAGCTAAAGAGATTTTATGTTAAAACATTTTACTTTACGGACAGCACAGTTGAAAAGGTTAATGAACTGCACTCTTCCATCTTCCGTTTATCCTGAAACTCAGTAGATGAGGTGGTAAATAATTTCCACTTTACCAATGTAGACATCATTAACTCTATTGCTCTCATTAAAGAGAAGGTTGTGTATGGTACGAAGAAGTCTTCCTGGAGAACCTCTCTACTAGTAAGAACTGAACCAAGCCATTGATATAGGGGTGAACGTAGATGCTATAAAACTGGACTCCAAATCATCAATGAAATATACAAAGAGACACCCAGAATGTCAATTCAAAACTAAAATGTGTAAGGGAACTTTTTTGTGTGTAGAAATCATCAATAAAAACATCACCAATTGCACACCTTATTTACTAAAGTTGACAGATTGACAAACCCTCTCGTGAAACTAGCACCTCAAGTCCACTCTGGAAGGGCCTTAATGATGTTGCCTACATTACATCTTCTTAATGGAGAAAATGACAAGATTTGTGGTTTAATCTGTGGTTTAGCCAATCTATGCCAAATCCAGTTCCTATGCTATGCTAAAATATAATAAATAAATTTAACCACAAAAACCTTGAACAAAATATTTGGTGTCTCCAAGTCCCTACTGCAGAATTTCTGGTCAATTTCCAACCTCCAATTCATCAGCAAAATAATTGAAGATGCTGTGTTTCTACAGTTTAAATAGCTTCTTAACAATGACCAACCATTTTGACGTCTTTCCATCTGGTCTGTGGGCTCACCGCAGTCCTGATCCTGCTTAGTGCTGCTCAACTGTCAAGTCCATCCACTGGGTCCCTGTAGTTCAGTGAATAGACTTTAAAATACTTCTTTTAGTTTATAAAGCACTGAATGGCCACTCAGGTTATCTGGATCCAACTCACTCTGCTGAACTACCCTGCTGCTAACATGTTCTATACCAATGAACTTGACATGACTGTAGTGTCATTTAACGCTGTATATTTCAAATCCTAACCCCAAAATAGGAAAAGCTGAAGAAAAGGATGAGAGGACTTCAAAGGTTTATTTCTAAACAAAACTTATAAAAACTCAAAAAACTACTTGGACCAATTACTAACACTTTTGTAATCCTTTCAAAGTCAGACTCAGTTCCGCAAGAACACAACTTGAACATTTTTACAAGTTGCTACATGATTAGTGGAGATGTGATTTCAGGCCCTTTGAATGGGTCCAGATACATGTTTGCTTCAAAGTCCTGACAAAAACCCAGGCACAGTTTTCTATTTATAATATATTTGAAACCCAGCTTGGGTAACCTTTACTTTACTTTTAAAGTTTTATTTGGGAAAGTATTAGTGGAAGGATGCAAATTATAATTTTTCTTTAATATACTCTATGTTTATTTAGTATTTCTTGTAATTTTTCAGACGCTACTGTGTCATTTGGCATATTTGAGTAAAACTAAACCAGCTGCTGTATATATGCAAAAAAAATATTTACTTTATGCATTTTAATCAAAAGGTCATGTGGTTTGATACCATCATTGTGTACTTTTAAGTCTTGTAGACAATGCTTTCCCTTCTCCTAATCTGCTGGTCAGACATGAAAAAATAAACAGTTTTGTTTGGGTTACAAAGACTACACTTAGTTGTTAAAGTTATGTTATTTTAATTTGATAGGTACTTTACACCCTCTATATAAAATCTATACGCTCCACACATCCAGTGTAAGTTCAGTGGCATAATAAAGAAATTTGGGCAACAATATAGTCTATACGGCAAGACTATAGTTGAGTAAGACTCGTGGTACACAGCACTGTTTGATAATGCCCCCATGTTGACCAGTTGAACTCACTCAGTCACCATCATAAACCTACAATTGGAGGATGCATTCATTTCCACAGGTGAATCAGAAATTTACCTCTGTGAGTTACAACCTTCAGAACAACAAAGACTCAAATATATTTAAAATACACATTATTGACTATACAGTTTAACAGAAGATTAAAAGTAATCCAAATTGTAATTATTATAAAACTATTTGAGGAAAAAACAACTCAATTTCATGTTTTGTGTACCAACTGTTACAATGTTCAATTACTTTAATATTATAACTAAATTACGTCAACACTTTAGTATGTAACCCTGACTGGTTTACTTTGATGCCTTAAAGGTCAACAACAACTTATGGGGAATTTTATGTTAAATCACTTTGCGGTTGATTTAATTATATTAATGACCTGACGTGTCAATTGACTGATGAATAGGAAAAAAACTGGTGAGACAAAACCAGATTAGGCAATATGACGAGAAGCATAGCCATGTTACTAACACTTGTGGCTCTGTCTTATCCTTTCCGTTGCAGCTTCCTACTTTTTGAGGCTAGCCCATGGCCACAGAGGGGAATAATGGGAGTGGAAGACTTTATTCGTTTGATGCCAAGTATTTGACATATAACCCAAGTTCAGCTCCAGTTCCAAACGAGATTTCAGTTTACTGTCATTAAGAAGACTTCAGCGTTATGAGTAATCCTGTAATTCATGTTGCTATGTTACTGAAGAAGCTAAACAAAAACTATTATGACATATCTGAAGAGATATATATGAAGAAAAACTTTAACTTATAACTTCAAAAAATGAAGTTCCTTTGACAAACTCTAAACAAACTCAGTTTTACTCAAAGCAGCAGGCCTTACGGCTCACCGCTCAGAGCTGCAGAGTGGGGGTTGTGTGTGTGGATGGAGCATTTAAAGACATAAAGGGTCTCCCTTCTATTTATAAATTATATAAAAAAGAGCTTTGTAAATGCTTTATTTCCTTTTTTTAATAAGGACTACCTTAAATTGAGACAATCAGATGGAAATGACTGTCTCACCTGGTCTTTTCTCACTTTTACTTCTTTTAAACCTAATATTATGTTTTGTACATTAGGAAAAGATGATGGATTGCTGAGTGAAGCTACAGCCCCAAACATTTGTAGCATATTTATATTTCTGTTGACTACAGTAAACATTCGTTTAGCACTGTAGACTACAGCTGAATAGACATAGTCAATTAGGGTGAATCTAAGTAAACCAAGTTAACAGTATCAGGGCTACTTAGCTTATATAAGGTCTGACACTAAAACAGCACAAAATGCTTGAATACCAATTACTAAATACACGGGTAGAGCTTGCACTGGATGTGAATTAGTACTTATATTTTTGGATCTTGCTAGGATAAGTGTGGAACATAAGCAGCTCGCATTCACATTTCATATCAGTGAAATATTTGTTTAAGCTCAAGTCATATCTGAAAGAGTTAACAGGGAGGCTGACAGCATGTGTATCTCATGGAACGTTGATCTCACTGGGTCAAGAAGGACATAAACTAGCTGAGAAAAAAGAGAAAAAAAAGCAATTTTTCACTGTGACTCTAGTTAGGGTGGAGTGGGCCTCTATTCTGGTGAAGTGTTAGGCTGACTCACATGCTGGGAGGAATGCCTAACCTCTTTGCTAAAAGGTGTCAGGCACCGTATGGCATCAGACCTTGATGCGAAAGTTTTCAAACTCGCTGCTGCAGAAACCGTAGGAACAAATGGGAGGTGGTGACTGGAGCAAACACACAGTCAGGGCTTTTCAAGGCATGCCAAGCATTAAACAGATGTGTTCTTTCATACATTTTCATGTCCGTTGTTCCTCCCAACGGTGTATTCAAATGGTAAAAGGGATGGTTTAAAGAAACGCCCTCTAAAAGACTACATTTACGAGCAGTAAATGCCCATTGCTATTGCAAGACTAGAAACAGCAGCTTTGCTTGTCTAAAACAATGCAAATTACAGTGCAGCATTTTTTATTATTTTTTACTCAGTCACATAAAAACCTCTCCCACCATCTGAGCTGATGTTTAGCAGGGCACAGGATACACTGAAAGTGAGTTTAAAAAATCTACATTCATCATGAAGGTCTGCCAAAATCTCTTCCAAGATACATAAAACCTGGAGTAGCAATAACTATGCCATAAAAGTACAGAATCAAATCCCAGAGAGAGGCATTGAGGCAAATTTTCCCCAACAAAAATACCTCTGACAGTAAACACGCGGTATGACTGTATTTTTCCTCTAATTTTTTAGGGGTTGCCTTGGCTCCATATAAAACCAAAAAAACATATATATTGGAACAGTTACATAAAACAAACTTCATGTTCTAAGAAGTATATTCTTATTTTGTTTGTTTGTTTTTTGCAATAAGAAAACAAATAAACAGAGCATTAAGATCTTGGACATCTAAAAGGGACATTCTCTTTCATTACAGTGATAGTTTAATTAAGGACAGAGAGATAGAAATATTCACTTGCAGGATTGGAATCAAATTTGAAACACATTCAAATCGTCAATAGGGCAAATATTGCCTGCTGTTACCATCATTTTTCTGGTTGAAAACTGGGCTGTGGGCCTGCTGAAAATAAAGTACCTGGGCAGCAGTTTCTAGGGACTATCTTTGCATTTTACCTTTAATTCAAACTTAACCAGTGTGTCACTTTAATGATAAAGTCTTCACAATAAACGAAGTCACTGAAATGTTCTGGCACTCCAACTGCTGCCAAACTGACCGAAAAAACAGTTTAACTACAACAAAGAGTTTTAATTGCATGGCATGTAGCAGGAAATCCCCGCACCACAGTGTTACAATTGAAAATGGAAAGAACATATTATACACGAATTAAAAACGGGCCACAGGACTGAATTTGATCTTAATATTTAATTGGTCTGGTTTAGGTGCACCGGAAATGGCTCTGCGTACGTCTTAGACTTATGTAAAGTTAGAAGGATATTCACAGATTGGGCATTTCTTTATCATAAGTCGTCAACGGAACATTGTTTCTACAAATATATAAGTCTAAGACGTAAACCAGACCAATTAAATATTAAAATTAAATTCAGTCCTGTGGCCCATTTTCTGACTTTGCACTTGTGATCTGAGTCTAAAATTAAAATATGAAAAATTAGGTATTTTGTTGATTTTCAAAATAAAACTTAACTTTTTCTTTTTTAATTTTTGATTTACAATTGAAAATAGACAGAAAGAATGACTATATGTATTGTTTATTGAGCACTGTTGGGTTGGAGTCTGATCCTATTTACAGGGCAAGCCCAGGTAAAGGTTTTTAGCATCACAACACTGCCACCTAGAGGTCATCGGCTAAAACATCTGTCATTTTGATGTATTTCGCTACACACAGCAAAACATGACAGTACTTATTTGAGAAAGCTGATTTTGTCAATAAGGAGGAATTTTTGTTCCGTTTAACACACAAATGTTGAAACAGAGCAGTGTTTAGAGAGAACCACCATCTGTCATCCATTTATCAGAGAGATTAGCACCATGTTGGTGCCAGTTTAAAGCCTCTTTTACTTACAGAACAACCCTCTGCTGGTAGATTCAACATGGTGTTGGAAAGATTCCTCAGACATTCTGGCCTATATTCCCATAACAGCGTCAAATAGTTGCTGCAGATTTGATAGCAGCAATTCCATGATCAATATGTTATTTTTCCATCCCCATTCCAAAGGCCTGTTAGACTGAGAGAAAGTGATAGTCCAGGCTACTAGTAGTACAATGAAAACACTGTCATGCTACAGCAGGCATGTCAAACTAATTTTCACAGAGGGCCACATCAGCATAATGACTGTCCTCAAAGGGCCAAATGTAATATGAAACTATGAATAACCTTATGTACTGTAATATAAATTTAACTACTCCTTGATGTTAAAATATGCCTGAATTTATTACTTATTCAAGTTAAAAAAATACTTTGAAGTCCATTAGTGAAGGATCAAGCTATTCATGTGAATTAAAAAACAAAAACAAACATAATGCGCTAGTAATAATATTTACTTTGATCAAAATATTTCAATCATGATTCTCATCATGATGGAGAATCAAAAGATTGTCAAACAGACATTCCTTCATTTATGTCTAAATAATGACACTCTTGTATTGTAATAGCTTGGTTATTGAATTAAGCGCTACTGGCTTCTATTGGTCATGTTTGAAAACAAAGGATCAGACACAAATTTCTTTATTTATGTCTACAGATGTTTAAAGGTGACTTTCTTATCAAGTCATAATCACATACTCACTGTCTATTATAACCATTAGCTCAGCAGCAGATCCTCTCCTATAGTTGTTTGTCAACTCAAGTTGTGAGATATGAGTTAACAAAGAAATACAACACAAAGAAATGACAACAGGGCCAACAAGGAGACAATACCTGCAAAATAATATATCTGAAATATTTTCTGACTGTCAACTAAATTTGCATGTCTGTTTAAAATTGTTGTTTTGTTGATATGAGTTGGCTTTTTTTTAAACTTTTTTCGTCAACTTGACTGTCTTATCTCCCTCCTTCTGACTGCTGGTGATGAAGGTGGAGGAGATGCAACCTGTCTTGACCGGGAAACAGAGATTAGTTTGGATTATTGGTACCCGTATTGCATTGCAATGGAAGCAGTGCATTGCGAAGGTTAGCATTTTAGCTAAAATGTGTTTGTATACTACCGTGTGCATAATAAATCAACTATATTAGGATAAGTTAAGATGCTGATGACAACCAACATGCTAACGTTAGCATTATAGCTAAAATTAGCATTTAAGCTAATATTAGCATTTTAGCTAATAATTTCTTATTCACTACTGTGTGCGTAATACATCAACTATATTAGGATAAGTTAACATGCTGATGACAACCTACATGATAATGTTAGGATTTTAGCTAACATTAGCATTTTAGCAAATTTTGATGAATAAGCTGAACTTTACATACTAAATGGAGACATAAGGTGTCATTTAACATGTAAATAAGCCCCTCATAGTAATTTTAGCATTTAAGCTAACATTAGCATTTTAGCTAATTTAGTTAATGATAACCTACATGCTAATGTCAGCTAAATGTTTTAAATTAGAATTTAAGCCAACTTTAGCTAAAATAAGTTTTCTAGTTTTATATTTTATTCCCTTACTACAATCCGTCTATGTTGAAACACATGCCATGCTATTGACCATGCTATATACTTATATAAACTACCTCAAAAAATTAAGGAAACACTTAAACAACAGAATAGAACTCCAAGTAAATCAAACTTCTTTGAAATCAAACTGTCCACTTAGGAAGGGACACTGATTGACAATCAATTTCACATGCTGTTGTGCAAATTGCATAGACAACAGGTGGAAATCCTTGTCGATTAGCAAGACACAGTCAATAAAGGAGTGGTTCTGCAGGAGGGGACCACAGACCACTTCTCTGTATGTATGCTTACTGGCTGATGTTTTGGTCTTTTTTGAATGTTGGTGGTGCTTTCAGACACGTGGTAGCAAGAGACAGACTCTACAACTCACACAAGTGGCTCAGGTAGTGCAGCTCATCCAGGATAGCACAATGTCAGCTGTGGCAAGAAGGTTTTCTGTGTCTGTCAGCATAGTGTTCAGAGCCTGGAGGCGCTACGAAGAGACTGCCCAGTACACCAGGAGAGGCGGAGGAGGCCAACAAGCCAGCAGCGTGACCGCCACCTCCACCTTTGTACAAGGAGGAACAGGATGAGCACTGCCAGAGCCCTTGTCTTCCACAAACGGGGGCTGTGCTCACAGCCCAACAACGTGCAGGATGCTTGGCATTTGCCGGAGAACACCAGAATTGGCAAATTCACCACTGGCGCCCTGTGCTCTTCACAGATGAAAGCAGGTTCACAGTGAGCACATGTGACAGACATGATCCTCAGACCCCTAGCAGGACAATGCTAGACCTCATGTAGCTGGAGTGTGTCAGCAGTTCCTGCAAGATGAAAGCATTGAAGCTATGGAATGGCTTGTCCGTTCCCAAGACATGAGTCCGATTAAGCACATCTAGGACATCATGTCTCACTCCATCCACCAACACCTCGTTGCACCACAGACTATCAAGGAGTTGCCGGATGCTTTAGTCCAGTTTTGGGAGGAGATCCCTCAGGAGACCATCTGCTGTCTCATCAAGAGCATGCCCAGGCGTTGTAGGGAGGTCATACAGGCATGTTGAGGCCACACACAACACTGAGCCTCCTTTTGACTTGTTTTAAGGACATTACATCAACGTGGATCAGCCTAGTGTGGTTTCCACTTTATTTTGTGTGTGAGTCCATATCCAGGCCTACATTGATATGTTTGATTTCCATTGATGATTTTTGTGTGGTTTTCCTGTCAGCACATTCAATTTTGTAGAGAACAAAGTATTCAATGAGAATATTTTATTTTTTTAGATCTAGGATGGGTTATTTGAGTGTTCCCTTGATTTTTTTTTGAGCAGTTTATATTTACCTCATATTACTTTTTTTTTTTTTTACCTCAGAAGATGTTTACTCTACCGTTCACCTTTCTCTGAAATATCCTCAAATGTCCCTCTATTGAGTAAATCTTCATTAACGTCCTAATTCTAAAATTATTTCGCATCTGTCCACTGTTGAACACAGATTTTTTTGGGGTATTTCTACCACTGTTTCCAATACTTACGAGTGTATTAGCACTATTTTACAATTCAAAATAAAATTTAATAAATAATGGCCTAAGAAGTTTATCTAGATGTTTTTTAGCTCAGTGTTTAGAACTTAGATGTTGATGATCACAGGATCAATTAAAAAGTCACATGGCAGCATTATAAAATGTGATATCTTTGGTTTTTATTATTTTTAGAGATCACAAGCAGCACTTCTAAACATAGTGAGGGCTTAGAAGAGGACTGCAGGATAGGTCTCAACAAAAGAAAACCTGGTGTAACACTGGAGCCACACAGAAAAAGGCGGATGGTCTTCAGTGAACCAGTTGGTGTGCTTGCGGAGGCTAAAACCGCCAGGTTTCAAGGAGTTGCTCCAACTAAGCGCAACACCAAAATTTCTGGTTTGAGAAACTCCAGTAACCAGCAGGGAGTCAAAAGAAACGCCAGCTCTGAAAAGGGACCAGAAAGCCAAAAACAGAGAATTCAGGCCTTTTCTTCCTCGACCACAGACTTAGAGTGTGAAGAAAAGGAAGCCAGTCTCCAGATAACTGACTTTGAGGCAAAATATCTCCAGGAGGAAATACTTGGAGAAGGAGGCTTCGCCTCAGTCTACTCTGGATTCAGAAAGAACGATTACTTTCAAGTAAGAATTAAATTTGGATCAAACTAATGTCAAATACGGCCCACACATTTGTCCTGTTTTATAGTCTACTTTAGACAGACTGAATGCAGAATTCACTTCAGCATGTCTTGAGTCTGGATGCAGATTTTGATTGCGGTGTAGAACTTTGTCCAAAAAAAAGTAATTTCAATTAATATTGCCATAAATCAACCACTCTCATTCATTAGCAAAAATCAAATCAATCTATCAGCTTAACTAAATTGTAATAATAGTCTAAAATATTGAAGTAGAGACTAGATTTGTATTATATGGTTAATTTTTAGTAAATTTGTCCAACTAATGGAAAATCAACTTTAATTTTTACCATTAATGAATTAGTAATGATGTTCCTAAATCTCATGTTGTACTCTGCATATAATCTGCACATCGCGTTATGCTGGATGCTTAAAGCCTGAAACTGAGCCCATCTCCTTTAGCTCCTTGTTACAAATTTAGGATTCATGGCAGAGTTCTCAATAGAAGGTACATTTGAAAAACTTTCTTAATAAATACAACACATATTGAAGATAAGACAGATATGGAAAAAAAGCTTTAACCAGCAATAACGTCACATTATGTATGATGTAAAATACTAATTGATTTTAACCACAACTTGTCAGTCTTGTCAGTCCAGGTTTGTAAAATCACGTCTGGCTTGATGAAAAGGTAAATTCTAGATAACCATGTGAAGTTGATAGGGGAGGAGAATCTTTTTCAACACGTCAAAGCTGGACATTGTTTGATGGTTCAAAGTCACTTGGTTCACTTTGGTCTATTCCTCACTAGTCTGAATTTGTCTTATTCTGGTCTCCAGGTGGCGATCAAACACATTGATAAAACCCCGTTGATAAAGTAAAGGAAATCCCAGTGGTAAGTCACCTAATGTATCTTATAATTCATCTTTAATGGTGAAAACCTTAAATATCCAGTTTTATCAACAACTACTTGTGTTTGTCAGTGTGCGTTCTCCTGAAGCTGTCAAATGGAGAAATCACCAGGGTTCCATTGGAGTTTTTTCTTATGCAGATGGTTGCTGCTCCTGAGTCTGCCGACGTCCATCTTTTGGACTCGTACAAACTGGACCAAGAGGTTCTCCTGGTAATGGAGAGACCAGTTCCCAGTGTGAACCTACTTGAATACCTTGATGGAAATCCACTGGAGGAAAACGTGGTCAAGGTGCTGAAACTGGAGGAACATTAGTGTATTTAGAAGGAGTATCATTTAACATTTAACTCTCAGTGTTTAGAGGAACAACAATTGTGCAATTGATGAAGAAACAACTTCAAAGAATGCAAGAAAAATCTTTGTCTTTGTGAAATTTTACCTGGTAATCAATAGCATAAATGGCCAGTGTTTACTTGCAAAAGATTTTAATTTTGTGTTTTGAATTGCTGATATTCAAGTGTTTTTATCTGTGAAACAAAGGGCAGGTACAGTACCTTTTGGGTACAGGATTTCCACAGATTAAAGATGTGTGCAAATACTGGTATATAGCCGTGACCAATGTTTTCTTTATTTCAGAACATTATGAAGCAGCTGGTGGAGGCAAAAATCAAAATGCGTTCATTTGGAGTTTTTCATCGGGACATCAAATCGGAAAATATCCTCATCCAAACCTCCTCTGAACCCCCACGAGTGCGCATCATTGATTTTGGATATGGATGCATCACAACAAGGAGACCATACAGCTACTACTCTGGTGTGAAACTAACCTGCCTAATAATTTTTAATAAACCTGTGTTTTCTGTAGCTGGTATATCTTCCTTCCCATCTGTTGGTGTTGAAAGGAGATGTGTTATTGTGTTGCAGAAACTTTTGCCTATGCCCCTCCAGAGTACTTCAACTGTGGACGTTATGAAGATGGTCCCACCACAGTTTGGCAGTTGGGCGCCTTGCTTTTAGAACTACTGGATGGATACATTCAATTCACCACCCAAGAGTTCCTCAACAGTGAAATTGAAATCAGCGATGACAAGAGTAAACAAGAGTTCACTGAAATTACTTTAACAGAGTTCTTCAGTTTCTTAGCTGAGTTTGTGTTGGGTTTCATCTTTCCTCAGAATGCCAGGATTTCTTATCGGAGTGTTTGGCTGAATGTCAAAATGATCGCGCCACACTGGATCAGCTGCAGCCACACCCATGGTTGCAATGATTAGGTTTCATTTAACCTTGCTACAATCCCACTTTAAAGCAGGAAGTGGGACTGCTAGCAATTTCAATTAAACATATTTTCTTGATTGAAGATGGTGTTCTTTATTATTTTGTACTTTAAGCTAGAAAGGAGCAATTAAAATATTTAACAAAAATGCTTGAGGACTAGCCATAATACAACGGCCCACTAACTTATCTCAACCAAGTACTGATTAAAAACCCAACAGCAAAAGAACAGATGAAGCAAATCAAACAATGTACATATTAAATCTAAAGATGATGGAACTTCCATTTATTCACTTAATTTTTTTAAATGAATATTATCCAAATATAAGAAACCAGTGTGATTATCCCTTAATGTTTCTTTTTATGATCCACACCAGACATAATACTGTTGTCTTTCAACGTACAATTAATGACATTTTTAGATCACAGCCAACATTCACAGTCATTCCAAAACCCACAAAAAAAGCCTTAATACATTTCCCAAATCTAACAGACAAACAATACAGTCAAAATTTTACAGATTATAATATGAGTTGGTCAAAACTAAAGATATTTAAAATGGCATAACTTTCAGTTTATGGGGAGCTTGATGCATTTAGTTGAGCATCTTAGTTGATGTGAAAAGTAATGTAAGTGTGTAATCTTCACCCTTTCAAGCAAGGGTGCCCAACCAGTCGATCGTTATCTACTGGTAGACCGCGGACTGATCCCAAGTCGACCCGTGAGGTTATTGAGTATTCAGACCCCCGTAAAAAAAAAAAACGAACTAAAAATTACAAAAGAAAATAAAAAATTATTTTCGGCCGGTCCCGCCCGCGCGGGCTTATACCAGCAGCTGCTGCAGCTCCGCGTTGACATGTTTGGCGCTGCAGGAGCGGCAGCGCCACTACCTGTTCTACCTGCACTGGACAACTCTCAGCACATGGACTACATCACGGAGAAACTGTGGAACGCCGTGCTGGCCGGGGAGTGTGTGGGGGCGCACGTCTTCCTTTCAGGGAGTGTACGTGTGCGCGCATATATATATATATATATATATATATATATATATATATATATAGAGAGAGAGAGAGAGAGAGAGAGAGAGAGAGAGAGATAGTTATAGTATAGCATATAGTATATTGCATTTTACTTTTTTGTGCATTTTACATATTTTACAATAAATTGTTTGTTCATTTATTTTTTCACAATTGAGTTGTTTTGTCATGTAATCTGATTTCAACGAGAAACGGTTTCAATTAAATGAATATTTTTTTCAGTGAAGTATAAATAAAAGTTCTCAGACTACAATCAACTAAGTTTGCATGAAAGGAAAAATTATATTAATTATGTCTTCTACAAAAGTTAAGCATTCTTTCCGGGTCTTCAATCAAAACATATTTTCCTTTTTATAATATAGGTATTTTTACTTCTGTTAAGGTTTTTGTACGTTATTAAACACTGCAGACATACTCCCATGTTATGTAAGCAAATTTGGTCAGTAGCCTAAATGCATTCAATGATGTGTTAGTAATCTTGTTCGCCCCCAAAATTTATAATTATAAATTCCCTTGCGGCCTATAAACGCTTTGATGAAGTGAATACTCAGTGAAGTAATCAGTAATCGGTTCGGTACGAAAAGCTAGCCTCCTCCTCCCAGTGCCAGGTCTCCCACTAAGGTAGGAAGTGATTTCCTTTTTTCAAACATAGATCTACCTGTTTTTTATCTGGTTTATTTTTCTGTTTGGTTCATATTAAGGTCAGTTATGGCTATTGCTCATCATGCAGATTGGTGTGTGTGTGTGTGTGTGTGTGTTTGTGTGTGTGTGTGTGTGTGTGTGTGTGTGTGTGTGTGTGTGTGTGTGTGTGTGTGTGTGTGTGTTTGAGAGAGGGCTGGTTTGTTATTTGATGTCTAATGGTTGTATGACAACAACAAAACGTGTTGTGAGGGTAGTTACTGCAGGCTGGAAAGGATCTGTGGGGGTTTGCGATGTTGACACTGAACTGGTAGATCTCAGGGAGTTGGCTACTTGAAAAGTAGCTCTCGGGACAAAACAGTCTGGGCACCCCTGCTTTAAAGTATATTATCAATTTAACATAAAGTATTTTCATTTGAATATAGGCAGTGTTCTTCAAATGTACGGATACATTTAACTTTATGGCTGTTTACCTGGGTGTTATCTAGTTCAGGGGAAACCTGACATGGCATTGGCCAGTTTGTTTTCTTGGGGAGGAGCTGGAATGATGAGGACTCGTTTTTTTACACAGATCTGCCTACAGCGAAAAAACAATACGCGATTGTTACTGCCATTGTCCAAACACTCATCATCAGTGTCAATATTAATAAGTGTTGAACTGATTACATCTCTTTATTCACGTAAAAGCAAAGTGAAAATAGAATCCTGTACCAGGCAGCAGGAATAGGGGAAGTTTTCATTGATGCGAAGAACTGGCATTAAAAGTCTTCGGTGCGTTTCCTTTGGCTGTCATCTTGCAAACACAGAGCGATACATATGTTCGACACTTTATCAGAAATCGTTTGGGTTGATGTCAGGACGATTTACCGATTTTGTCAGCAAAGTTCAGCACAGGGAAAATTTGATGAATTGATTTTATTTGCTTTTTTTTTTTTTTTTGTTCCAAGTTCTATTTAAAAAAAACAAAAGTTAGCGCTTGATTTGACCAAGACTTCGACCATTAATATAATCGAACCAATCATCCGTCCCTCATAATGGGAGACAATCTTGTTGAGGGCAGATGTGACCCAGTCTGCCGATGGCGATTGTTTTTATTTTTCAAATATTTCGTTAAGATAATTTATATTTTCTAAAGTATCCATGGAAACCAAATATTTCTGTCAGGGCGTTTATTTACATTTTTTTTAATCAAAAACCATTTAATTAAAAAATACAGGTTTTTTCTAAAAACGTGAACACGTTTGTTTCTATTATTTTCACCCATGTCAAAGTAACATGAGCCTTTTAAGTCACATTCAAAGTCCATTTTCTGCCACGTTCTGATGGTTGGTTTAGACTTCAGCAAGAAAAAGTAAAAAGTAATTCAACAACTGTGTTTCTTAAAGTGACTGTGTGTTTTAAAGCTACTACATCCCAATTACGACTAGTATATTGCTATATATATATATATATATATATATATATATATATATATATATATATATATATATATATATGATTTTGTTCATAATTCAAAAGTCTCCTATGACTGAAACTGTAAAGGTGTACTTAGAGAGAGGTTTATTAAAATCTGGTTGGATTTTGATTGAAGATGCTTTAGCAGAAAGTAGAATCAGTTGTTTAAACAAAAAAATATATATTAACAAAACAAAACAAAACTTGCTCTGTCTTTTAAGAACAATACATAAACCACCCTTTACTTCAGTGCAAGGCAAAATCTTCATCTAAAACTGCTTTTAGCTACAATCAACTCTGAACAAGCTGGTTTAAAATTGTGCCACTCAAGGTAGCAGCACGTTGGAGTAGCTCCTCAAAGTTCATTGCGATATTTCCTCTTTTTTTTTTTTTTTTCTTCAAAATTTCATTCCTGTTTTTCTTGGAAAATAGTTTTTTGTTTTGTTTTGGAAAACAATTTTTTGTTGTTTTGGATGCTGAACAGCTGGATTGATTTCTATCCAATACTTTTATACATTTTGCTCTTTTGTTATGATACGTAAACATAGCATCATGGTGGTTTACAACAGGGAGCAGCACTGGAAAAGCAGAAATAATATGACAACCGAGGCGGGAAATCCCAGGGTAGTTACAAAGGAGGTGTTGTGGATGCAGAGCAGGACAAAAGAGGAATGAAGGAAGGAGAAATTTCAAACCCTCCCTGCCATCCATCATCATGAGCAATGTTTTCATGGCTATCAGAGCAGGTCAGGATTTAAAAAGTCGCAGGAAAAGGAAAGGGGGAGGATTGGCAGTGTCCCACAGCCATCACCATCTACAACAACTCCTTAGTTAAATCAGTTACTCCAACACCATTTAATTTACCTTTGGGATAAATAAAGTATTTTTGATTTGATTTGATTGATTTAAGATTACAGCTGAGAATAACGATTTTTATTTATTTTTTATTGAAGGCATTGTGTGGCTTTGAGTGCATGAGTGCAAAGGTCTTTGTACATACCGCAGGGGGTCAACATCTTCCGACAATAACATTTCATATCTGAATCATTTACTGGCTGTGTGCTTTCCTCCCACTGAACATTTTCCTCAAACAAATACCACAAAGGCCTAAAAATCTCCTCATTCCAAGAGGGGGAATGTTTAGGAGAACACTGACCTTTTCTTTTCATGGGTCTACAGATAAAGACAATAAATCGTTTTTTACACAGAGTTCACTATATGACGAAACGTGACAGTAAAGTAGTAAGTTGCAGATATATAAGCAAGGAGTTTGCTGTACTGTCCAGTTTAAAGTTGCCAGTCGCAGAGAAACGTTGTACTTGTAATTGTATTACTTCCCACAGATGGCGGATTGAACCAAGGACTTAGGAAGTTAGTGTTTGCCAAGATGTCAAAGTCATTGTTTGTCTTCTTGGCCCAACTTTGTATCAGTATAGGATACATTGTTTCATGAAAATATAAAATGGGTGTCGTCCTCTTACTTGAAACTGTTTTCATGCGTTGCTGTATTTGGTTTTTCAGCAAAAACAATGTAACACATGAAAACATCCTGGCTTCTTTCGATTGTGCACATTATAGACCTGTTGCAGTAGAACATTGTCCAAATTAAGCACAGCAGCTCTGCATTTAGAGAACAAAAGGACTAAACCTTGTTGCTCAGATGCTGCCATCTCAATTTTTGTTATTAAATAAATTTAGAAAGATCCTGAACATCACAGGTTTGGAACAAGCCCTAATGTTTCGAAACCTACAAGGGTTTGAAAGATAACGTGAAATGCAGCTGTGGTTTATTCAAATCTAAACATTTTTTCCTGAAGATGGTGAATTGTAGCATAGCATTTTTAGCATGATGCATCAATTTAGTGTATTTCTTTATTAGAAAGATGTCTAAAAGGTTAGCTTTTTCTTTAAATGAAACTCATTCTCCAAAATGTTGTACATCAGCTTTACCTTTATATCTCTTTAAAAATCCCAAACCACAATGATGAGGACTGTGATAACCAGAGAATTATATTTACAGCTTTTTAACTTCTGCCCACAACGGTATATTGACAGATTTTGAAATCTTTTAACACCCTAAACTACACTGCTATGAAAAAGTATTTTTCTCCTTAGGGATATATTTTTCTACATTTACATATAAAAACAGGTCTTGTTGGACCTAAACTGTTTGAACTACATTCACATCTGCAGCATTACAACTACAATTAGCTGGAAATAGTTTTAATACCCCAAACACAGTCAGGAAGCATGCACCTAGATGGAAATGCTGCCGCACATCCTGCATGAAATGTCTTCTTATGGCTTAACACAAAAATAAATCTTTTGCAACTTGGAGAAAGCCGTGTTCCCTTCATGTTCGAACCAAAAACATATACCACTTATGTTTAAGGTTTACCAGGAAAAAAAACGTGTCCTCCACTATTAAACGCAGTGACTTTAATGCATTAGTACTCTAACCCTTCATCAGTGCCCGACCTTACAAATGCTCTTGTGTAAAAACTGTCAAAAATAACTTTAAACTAAAGTCCTGTGAGTCAGTAATTTATCATTTGAGTATAGTATCGCTGTGGGTCCTCTGACCAAATTTTAATGTTAAATTAAATGACTCTTATTTAAAAGTTGACAAATGCAAGAGACAAACGCAATCAGTTGTATCAGTTTAATTTTATAGGGCAACCACAAGTACTTTAAAAGAGGGTTATACAGCGCTGTACATCCGGGAGCCGCACTGACTGACTTGCGAGTCATATTTCCTCCCTTTAAATACTAATTTTTTAAATGTTCTATAATCTGATATTGATAAAGAGATACAATAAAAGCTTGTGTAACTGGTCCTGCAGCTTTACTGATATGTCGATGTTGGGACTGTTTCCTTATATTTTGTTTGTTTGCTTTTTTTCCAAAAAAGGAAAATAAAAGTTAGGAGGCAGAAACTGCCAATCTGTAAATCCTGTATTACTCCCAATTCACTCACACAATAGAGAGAAAGAGAGGCAGAAAGGGAGAAAGAGAGAGAGATAGAGAGAAAAAAGAAAGAGATACAATTGTCATGTTCCGAAGGCTGGTCCGTGATGGCAAGGGTCATCAGTTTGTATCGTGGTCCAGGCAAGCACAAATGACCATTTGCACTTTTCTGCAACCTCAGCTCCTGCTCTGCCCGACCCGCTCCGTTTCTCACTTCCAAAGCTGCGTGCTCAAAGTCTGACCAGATCCAGTGGCAGCCCAACCTGGCATGGCTGACGGCGGCTGACCGAAGGCCATCTGGCCTCCGGCGCCGTTCAGAGTGAGCCCTGACATCTGCTGGTTCACCTGAGGATGTTGCAGAGGTTAATACAGGAGCAAAGCAGGAGCCCAACATCAAACAGAACCGACTGTCATCATGTCTTACTTTACCAACCAGAGCAGGATCCAGATTTTAACACAACCTGTTTAATTCCTCCTGATGGAGATTTGTGAAATGCTACAGAATTAATTCATAAATTATTGCTGTAATTTTCTTTCACAATCTGTGACGTCTCTACATTTGGGGAGTGGCTCTGTCAGATGTTAATTTGGAGCTCTATGCTCACTTCATTATTGTAAATAAAATCTTAGAGTAATAGTCTTTAAAAAAGGATTATGTTATCAAGAAAATTTGGTTATAAATATTTATGCATATATCTTGGTTCTACCCAAAGTACTGACGAGCTTAGTAGGCTAAATCCTCTTTAGGCCCCCTAAAAGTGGATCCGTCCCATTAATGTTGGTTTGAATAATGGAACATCTAAAATCACTGAGCGCATGCATTCCCAACATGCATGTGGGGCATCAATAACATGGCTCCAAATTCAGATTAAAATACTGTAATTCCATGTTTTATGTTCATGTTCTGTCTGATAGTCTGCCGCCATCTAGTGTTGGTTATCCTTCATAGCTACCAGTGGGTGAACTTTTATGTGTGATTTCATGTATAAAGGAGGTTTCATTCTTCAATTACATTTCAATGAAATTGCATATTTTGCTGGAATGCCCAATACAAAGCAATCTACAGTTTACTGGCACAGATTCCTTGGATCAGGAAACTGTGATCAGTTTCCTGATCCAAGTTGTTTTCCATGTTAACACATTCAATTTATGATGACAAAGACATTTATTGTTCACCAAAATTGCCCTTCTATGGTCGGATATCATACATGATGGCTTAAACTTAAGAACCACTAATAATTCAAACACTTCAAACATTGCTAAACGCAACTAAGATTGAAAAAACTTACCTGAAACGTTTTAACTGTCCCGTTGCTGCACCTCATGCACTCTTGTGCTTTTATATGTGATACATTAACATTTCACATAATTTGGAAAATGTTTAAAAAAAAGAATTATAGGCACACACTAATCCTAAATTGTACACGTGCTGCCATCTAGTGGTTAACTTGTGGCAAATTCCACCTTTCAACGTTTCTGAACCACATGAACTCTACCCAAAACCCAAACATGGACACTTTATCTTAGAGAAAATTGTTTGATTTATTCCAGTGTTAAAGCTAAACGTTCTCCATACCTGACCGACGTTCCACTGAGGCTGCTGTCCAGGCTGGAGCGCGTACATGCCCTGAGCAGGCATCATACCGGCGGGCATCGCAGCACCCTGAGGTCCCACCATCCGGGGGGCCATGCCCATCATTCCAGTGCCGGACGCGTTACCCATGAAGCCGTTTGGCATCGGCATCCCTACTATCATAGCCGGATTGGGCCCCATCATGGCTGCTCCACTCTGAGCCATCATTGCACCCATGACAGTGGTGGGCGGGACAGCAGTTCCCATCCCGGGGAAAGCCTGATAACCCTGGGTGGCCTGGACAGGAAACTGCATCTGAGAGGGGCCCATGAACATCCCGGCTGGCAGGGGACAGGAGAAAAAACGGAGTTAAGGAAATTTAAAATGAAAAAAAAAAAAAGAATAAGTAGTTTAACAGCGAGAAAATAAACAAACATCTGATGTACATTCATTACATATATCGTTGTGACTGCAAGACCACTCTAGAAAACAAACAACAAACAAACTTTTACTGCTTCTTACCGGCAGGGACCTGCTGGGGCATGCTGTTGGTTCCATACAGCGACAGAATCGAGTCCTTGGACAGCGGCTTCTTGGCTCCGTCTTCGGCTTTAGTGGTGCTACTGCTGTCGCTGAACAGGTCAAGGTCGCCCTGCCCTGACCCTGAGCTGGCTCCGCCTCCCACGCCTCCCGCAGCCGCAGCTTGTGTCGGGGTACTCGCTGAGGTACTGGAGCTCGCCTGGTAGGAGGAAGAAATCTTGGTACTGGCCAGAAAATGGACTAGTAAACCCAATAAATACATTTTGTATTTGTCCATGTAAATAAAAGCATGTCTTTTAAAAAGGACCTGATGCACTTACGCAAAACAAAATGCAATTTGAAACTGTTTTTTAATATTACACTCTGACATGTATAAGATTAGAAGCAACAGTCATCTATAAACTATCATTAACTTTCTGTAAAATAAACTAATTTAAGAAATAAACTACATTTTGTAAAAAAACAAAAAAAAAAAACAAGCACCAGTACCGATCAATACAGACTTTTGAACATTTTAAACCTTGAACGTTTACACAGTAAGAACAACTGAGACGTATTTCACACTCCCCTTAAAAACCAGCTGTAATTTGTGTGTAGGGTTTAGTGTATTGTGGGAGCAACAGTAAATAGTTATAAAGAAAAGCTCAAGAGTTAGGAGTAAGTCAGTACTGGTATCAGTGACACCGCTCAATACGACACTTGAACAACAACTATGACAGAGTCGTTTTGCATCTCCAGGTCTGAAAGCCCGACTCCTCTGAACAATCATCTCGCGGGGGCTAAACAGTTCAACATTTCTATCCTCATATCTTCCATGTTTAACAGAATGTATTAGATTATCAAAGCCTCATTTCGAACAGCATTGTTTCAGCATCTTTAAGCTTAAAGTAGCACATTTGCATTTTTTTCCATTTAAGAAAAACACAGTTCGCTAGTAGTAGTCTACCATTTTAAATACGTTTTAAATCCCGCAGCAAAAAGTGATCAAACCCAGCGATGTTCCTCTTACCAACTACATTTATATAGTTGAAGTTTGCTTTTAGTTGGGTTAAGTAAACAACTGAACGCAAATCCACAATTATTTGAAAAGTGGAACCATTTTATTGCTTCAAAAATTCATGCCCGCTGTTTGTTTTTTCCTTTTCAATCGTACTGGTTATATAAAACTGCATGTCTGTTTACTAAAAATGTACATTTTTTTCATCCTTTGGATAACAGGATAAAGAAACTATGTCATATGTAGAAAACATAACCTCCATAATAGGTGCAATAGGTGTAAATGCTTGCTTAGTATAATGTATATATAATGCTTAGTATAATGGTTTATCTAATCTATTCAACAAGTGGACTTTTAATAAGAAAATGTAGCAGTAATGTCTGCCTTAACAGTTTTATGTAGTTTGTTATCATGTAAGAGGGAGAGTTTTTTTTTTTTTTTGTATTCTTCTTACCTGAGAAAACTGAGCTGCAGATGTGGATGATGGCAGAGGGTTGGACACCATGGGGCCGAATATATCCAGGTCATTGTTCTGGTTTGTGCTTGTGCTACCATTGTTAGCTGATGCTGAAGCGCCGGGCGTGTCTGTGACAGAATGGAGAACGAACAGGTTTTACAGGAGGAATATAGCCTCACATTTTGAGCAGCATTCCTATGAGTCTCCGTAAAACTCCTCGATAGTCTTTTTTTTTTTTTTTACTCTGTTATATTCATTTAAAAATTTAGCACAACAATAAGACTGAAATCATGTCTGATTTTACATTCCATCAACTAATAACTTGTTTCTGATTGCATTTGGCTGTAATGTTGGTCTGGGTGTGATCACAGATATTTAATACAAAACAGGATTAGGAGCTTATTGAGGGAAATTCAAGTTTAGGGATTCTTAGTCGGACATAGCTGGTTCGTTTGTTGCCATGGTAACGTGGGTTGGAAACCTAATCTGATTCACAGCCGTTCGTGTTCCCAAAGAGGGTTTAGGAGGTTGATACGAAAAAAAAAAGCATTTTATAGTTTGAGGTGTGTTTCTGATGTAGCAGAACAAAAAGTGGTGAGTACACAGGAGTACCGTAGTATCAGGTGCATTCTCATCCTAACCAATTGCTGTAAGTTTCTGTTTGTTAATAAATATTAATATTAATTCAATGTAGTTACAAAGTACAACTTAGAAAAATGGTATGTATACATACATTGGGGAAAGAAAAAAAAGAATCGCTGTCAACAAAAACTGTGTAGACGGATCGTCTTTGTAGTACGGTGTATAGAAAAAATGACAAGTAGGTCTACACAAGTGTGACCTTTCACAATTTTAGGAATGATTAGCACCTCACAGTTTGGCATCATCAGTAACCCTGTAATCCTTTTTATAATAATATTAAGAGATCTTGAAAAGAAAACCTGGGTCACGCTGAGCCTACGTCATGATAGAGGCCTCTTGTGCTCCTGTTTAACTAAGTGTAACTAGGCCGCTGTCCTCAGTCTGTCCCGCTTTTTGTTTCATTTGAAACTGAGCTGCAGAAAGTGTGAAACCCTAAATGTCCAATCAGGTTTTTTTTTATGCAAACAAGAAGTTCAAAGCCTGGCGTCAGCACTTTTAGCACTTCCTCTTCTGAGCGAGGAAGAAAATATGAGTGGAAGTTGAATTTCTCGCTGTGCCGTGGGAGGAGCGAGAATGCACCATTTTAATGCAAACGACGTTGACTAAAGCGACTTATTTATTCTGAACGACGACTCAATCTCTGACTCGCTGGCTTGATCAAAACAAAGTGTGAAAAATGTATCTACCACACAAGGATAAACCACCACTGTTAGCAAACATGTGTCCTCACAGCCAAACAAGTGCCTTTTTTAAGCAATACTCTAAATTATTATCATTACGGTAGTTAATAATAAGAAATCAACACATTTAAGATAGTAAAAAAAGACAGCACATCATCTTTTTAATATTGCAGCTAGCATGTTTCTCACTGACCAAGGCCTAGTAGGTTCACGGATGGCTCTGAAGTCTTTGCAGGACTTATTTTGGGAGCAGGCCTGGACTCTTCACTCTGAAAGCAGATTTAGTTTAGAAGCAGTTTAACCCAGCAAAAAAAATAAAAAATGCTGTTAGCGATTAAATTTACATGCGTGCCACACCTACCTTGGTGTAGGATGACACCTTGCTCCCTCTCTCTGGCTCCTTCTCTTTCTTACTGTCTTTTGGCTGATGACACGAGATGGCAAAGAACACTAAACAACTGATACCACTTTTATTTACCTCTGTTAAGATGTGAAAAACCGCCTTGAGACAAACCGTTTCTATGGATACCAAGTGATCCCCCCTCGCACCCCAACATCCTATTCTGCTTTGTTCTCTAGAGAGTTCGAAAGATTTATTTGTTACCTTCCTACCCACCCTCCTTTGGTTGCAGATAAGGAGAAGATTTTAAAGCCATCTGTTACTCCAAAGGCCTATTCTGTTGTTTTTCCCTAATTTTGGCGTCACTATATAGACTTATGTGCCGTCATATTATATGTACAGCACTGAAACATGTAGGGTTGCTAAATAAATACACCATAACAGATCCTCCAAAATATAATATTGATTTAAAAAATAATTTGGTTGGATTTATTTCATTTTATTTGTTGGGGATGCCAACATGTTACCCACGATTTGATTCAAAACCACTCCATTAAAACGTCAAGTGTGAGATTACGCTGCTTGACAAGAAGGATAAACATCTAAATACAATTTCAAGGCTTTCCACACATCTTTACAGGGAGTCCCACTTATTGTTTAGAAATTATTATCTGGATGTTTTAATACGTACACTGCTCCTGTTGATTGCATTCTTGTTGTAGTATTTCTTCTTTTCGTATTTATCCCTGATGAAGAATTCAACTGCTCTGAAGGCAGAGTTAAGTGGGGAAACTGGAATAAAATATAAAAAAAGAAGATGCACAACTTAAACAGCACCACAGAGGAAAAGGATACTGGTCTGTTTGAGGTCTTCTGAAGCTGTCTGGAAGGTTGGCTTCATAAAGCTGCCTGGCCCTGGTGTTACCCATGTCCTGTATACTCTGGAAAAGAAAGGATTTACAAGCCGTGTACTCAGGAGTCAAACAAGTCTCTCTCAGATGCTCATCTAGTATAGGTCAGGGATGTAATATCAGAGCTATAGTAGGAACATTTAAAGCAGTCTCTGTGCTATAATCCAGAACCACAGATACGCTGCTTCATCATGTCTGAAACTACAAGCACCAGTTTTGCATTTTGTTTGTTTCGCAGAGTTTTGTTGATGTGGGAGTTTCTCTTTTTTCGTTAAACACAGCTAAATTAAAAGGCTTGAGGTATGGTAGTTCAAAACAGCACTAAATGTTTTCTGGTTGCATTACTGCTTAAATATTTATTCTGATAACACGAAAAATATTCAATAAGAAGGTTCAACACAAAACTTGATCATTTGTGTCGTACAACTTTCTTATCACAAGGCAAAATAATTGGCAGCAGACATTTGTGCTCTCATAATACCCAAAATATTAAAGAGCATAGCATAAATACACAAAATGAGCCAATTTAGATTTAAACAATAATCTATTCAGGATTACAATGGTTTGCTTTAAAACAAACTCCTTCTAGCAGTAACGACATTATTAATTTCCGTTTAATAGGCAGAAGACATTTTTTTGTTGTGTGTAGATTATATAGTATTTTACTGCACGGTACTTTTGGCAGTGAAACGTTTTTTCTAATTGTTGGCTGGTTTCAGATTTCAGCTGGTGTTCAGTTCTGTGCTTTGTTTGCTATATTAATTTCTGTGTTTGTGTGTCAAATCCACACACACACACACACACACACACACACACACACACACACACACACACACACACACACACACACACACACACACACACACACACACACACACACACACACACACACACACACACACACACACACACACACACACACACACACACACACACACAACAAATCTGTGCAGCAAGAGTGTCCGACTTCTATATCTACTACTACCTCTAGAGGCGGAGCAATGTGATGTTGTTGTTTTGTTTTACAGTTAGTAGTAATATTTAACAGCTAAGCTAGTTGCCGGGTAATATCCCATACAGACTTTGACCTACAGTAAGCTCCAGTGAATTAGGACTGAAGTAGTGGCTGACATTTATTGTATCATTTATGGTTACTGTGATAAATGTCTTGTCATGATAACAACTGAGATTTATCATTAAATTAAGATAAGTGGTATTTTAAAAATTCAAAGAACTGGTTGAATTGTTATTTTTATATCCAACCATTTTGCTTAAAGACATTTTCAGTGAAGATGCTACAGGACTCACTAACAGCAAATCTTTAGTAAAAAAAAAGAAAAAAGAAAAGCATTAAAGAAGTACCAACTGGTAAAACTGGCAAAATCATGTGTAAATTCAAACAAATGTGATTTAGTTAGGATTAAGTCAGGTCACGATAATAACATACATTATCTTTTAAAATGTAAGTTTTAAAAAGCTCACATGTCGTTTCTATGAGATGCTAATCATGGAGCCGAAACATTGTGTTACACTATAAAGATTGTCATTAAAAAAAACTGGAATGTTCGGTTTGGTCAGTGTTTTTAAGAGACAACCACCAAATTTGTTTATTTTTATTTTTGTCTGTATCACTACTTTAGTCTGTTCATCAAAAATAATAAAGTATAATAGTTATTTGGCTGTATTATTCTACCAGCAATAGGAATGTGTGTTTTATCACTATTATATACAAAAGCAACGTCATGACACAATAATCTGAAGATAGATTCACTAAGACGCGCATAAAATAAGTGGCACCAGTCAGCGTCCTGTTAGTTATCCAGGATGCAGCTTACAAGACAGATGAGAGATTTCAAAGTAGGTGAAACAACATTTTATGAATGCTAGATGGCTTAAAGCTTAAACGGAGAACCCTGAACACACACTACCCTGACACCTTTGAAGGATCTCTAAAATGATGCTGGCCTTCCCTAACCCAAGTCAAAAAACGCAGGGAACCAGTACCTGGATCTGCTCTGAGGTCCACTGGTCCAGGTTGACCGACTTGACCCTGGATATGTGAACCCCCAGGTTCCTGTGGATCCCCGCACACCGGATGCAGATGAACACTCCCAGGTTCCAGGACGCCCATCTGGGACCTGTTGAAGGAAGAACAACATCGACATGTTTCATCACGCTGCGACTGTGTCTGCCAACTTGGAAAGCTTAAAAAACAAGAAACGTGCAGCAACATAAAAAACAAGCCTCGAGTTTCTTTGAGAGGCCAATTTGTGTTTGTTAGTTTTAACGCGGCGGGTAAAGGGAAGCCGCTTAGGCAGGTTTCTAGAAGTTAGCTCGCTGCTTAGCAACTTAAGTTTAGCTTAAGGGAGAGAAATGTCAGCTGACCAGTTTGAGCCGTTTAGCTTCGGGAGAGCAACACAACCACAGGACGGGGCTTTTGTTTAACTAATAAGAGATTTAAAGGATTAAATGCGTTTTTATTTTAAATAAAATTGTGTCCAGAGTGAACGCCGCCGCCGCCGCCGCACCTTTCGCCTCGCAGTCGGCGCAGTACTTGTTGTCTTCCTCCCTCAGCATTTTGGACAGGATGGCCTGATGCTGCTCGTTGAGTTTCTGGGCCTTTTCCCTCTCCGAGCGCGTCGTCATGGTTACTGCTTCGGCGGGACGCGTTTCAGGGAAGCGATAGGTGCTTTAATCGGTTGTCAGTGAAGAGAAGTTTGACGGAAAAATATCATAATCGGAGGTCTGAAAGACTCCCGACTGGGAAATGAAGACACCCGGAACCGGAATCTCCTCTCCGCCCACAGCGAGCCGAAAACTGACGAGGCGGACGCTGCGGATTGGACGTGCGTAATGACGTCATCTGACGCAACGTATGCAGTTGTATACAATTTTACTTTTTTTAAAAAACATGTTAAAATCTGTTCCACTGATTCTTGACCCTGGATCAAAGTTTTTGTTCTCCACTATTGTAACTGAAGATACCAAACTCGAAAAAAAAAATATGAATTAAAAGAAATACTTTATAAAAGTAATGCAGTTTGCTTTTTAGTACCCTTTGTAAGTCTCTTTGGATAAAAGCGTCTGCTAAATGCATAAAGACACAACATGGAGCTTTAGCAGACATTAGCAGAGCTTTTCTAAAAAATAAACTAAAAATAAAATTAAATACACACCAATTACAGCATCACAACAAAAATTTACGCTTTATTTGTAGTCTATATAAAGTTATTTTATGATGAATAACACCAAACAACAAAACAAAATAATAAAAGCATTGTTCACTTAAACAGCGCCTCCAGAGATTTCCGATTCTGTCTCGAAAAACAAACAGAAAACACTATAAATGTGCTTGTTACTACTGAATATTCCTTTTGTTTTTCCTACTCTAGAAACTGCGGCTATAACATGCCAACAGCAGTCATTTTATTTGATACTGTATACCGATTACCAGGCTCCCCACATGGTGCTTTATGGCCCAATGTGTGGCCCTGGGCACCATGGCTGAGGTCGATTTAAATCAGCATTCAGAGGTGGAAATGACTTCACACCTATTAAGAGCCAGTATTTTTTTCATATTAATGTGTCGCTAACTTCGTTCAGGAACACTAATTCCAAATTATTTATTTGGATTTGATGAAACCCAAATATACAAACTTGTCATACTGTATGATGAACTATGGGAAGCTAGGCTTCTATCACAAACCAATAAAATCGGACTTCTAACTCCAAAGTGAAACTGTCAAAAATGCTTGAAGAACACCGACACAATTTACATTACAGAAATGGTTTGTTAACCTGGAAATACAGAGTATGTTAAAATTACATTGAGAATAAAATAAACATGCATGGAAAAGTTTATAACTAAAACATTCGTTAGAAAAAGTGAGTCTTGTCTACTGGTTCTTTAGATGATCGTGAAATACCAATAAGGCTCAGACAGAAATGAAAAATAGTACTCCATGTGGATCAGTCGTTTAGAAAAAGGTATCCAGGCGGATCTTGAAGTTATTCTCCTGATGTCTCACTGCGATCCCATATCGAAGAAGCATCTCAACGTAGGGTGGCCAAAACGTGTGGTCCAATATGACGTAAGGGTCATGTGGTGTGTTCAGTGCTTTGTTCATCAGAACCTGCAGGTGTTGTCAAGAAAGAGAGTTTTTAAGGGTTTCTGAAGGCGTTCCTAAAAGCTTCATAAAGTTAACAAACCACCTCCAGAATTTCTCCGAGGGAAATAAGATCCTGATTTATCTCCTGGGGAATGTTCTGAAATAAATAAAAAAAATTAATTAAAAAGCCAGAATATGAGGGATGGGAAAAAACCTGTTAAAGTAACCAAGGCACCTTCTTTTTTTCCCTTGCACTGGACTCGTTTGTAGGGAGAGGAACATGCGTCTCAAGGATTTCTCCCAGTGACTCCGTCAGCTTTTCCTGATAAATCTTCATCTTCTGAATTTTGGCCTTGGTGTCCAATAGAATGCTAAAAGGATGAGCATATATGTAACCACAACATCACTGTGCTTAATTTAAGCAGCATGTTTACTAGGCCTTCCTACACAATCTATACTTTAAACTAAAAATTCACAATGATGAAGATTGGTGAAGTGATGCACCATGAACAGATGCATAGAGAGAAGAGTGTCTTAGAATACGAAAAAGAATACGCCTGGAAATAAAAAGATTTTTGAATTAATTTTTAATATGTAGAACTGGGAAATCAATAAATCAGCTTCCATACTTCCTAGGCTGTGTGATCCCCAAATTTTACTTTCAGTTTGCCGTGACATTGCCATCCCTCTTACTTGTGCTCTGAATATTTATCTTTTTCCATTCGAAGTCGTTCAATGTGATCATTGGCAGCTAATAGCACCTGTTTCTTCTCCTCCAGCCATTTCTGCTCTCTGTAAAACATGAGGTGCGACACAAAGTACGAAGTCATAGAAAGGTCTCGTCTATTCAGTCCTGGAAAACATTTATATGCTCTGATGAAGCAGAAAGTAGTGAAAGAAAGGCTTGCAGGGTAATGGAAAGGTCACGCACAGCTCTTTAGTCTCTCTCAGTTTGTCTCTCTTGGCTTCACAACAAGAAACAATCATCTCCAGTTCGGAGCAAAGCTTGAGCATCTGCAGAAAAATGCACATGAAAATCACTTTTAGAAAATGAGGTAACCCCCCCCCCCCAAAAAAAAAGTATTTCTAACAAATACTCATTTTATACGTGGACATACCTCATCATTTCCAGCTTGAAGTAAAATTTCTGTATTTGTTGCAAGCACTTTGGGTGAGGTTGAAGAAACAAAAATATTAATAAGACAATTTATTTCACTCACACAAGATCTGGCTTAGATAACAAAACCTTAATATCAACAAAGAATGTAGGACAGCAGTGTGGCTGTGGCTTTGTGTTATTATTAATATTTAAGCTGTAAATAATAAATGTATGTTATGGTTTCATTATATTAAAAAAAAACAACAACTTACAGCTCGGCTCCACGGTCAACCACTGCTTCAGCTCAGCATCGGTTGCAATCAGTCTGGTTACTGACTGGTTCACATGTAAACAGACAGTGGAAAATAAAAATATCTAGTTAAATAAACAAACTGAAAAGAAAGATTTATTTTTTTCATCAAACCATCGCTATTGTTTAATAAGCTCATAGATGAAGTGCAGGAGAGAACAGAGTTTTGCCTGGTAGTGTAGATTATTTAGAAATTAATTATTTTTTTATAAAACCCCTTTGCCTGTCCTTAAAAAAATGGACAGAGATTTATTTATTGTTGGCTTTAGGTCTATACAGACCGAGCACTGGGCCTAAATGGTTTTCGATAGGACATTTTTATTTACTTTTTGTATGAATCAGCAGCAAAGTTGAATTAAAGATGCATATTTCATTGAAGTACCTATCTTTCCTGTTATTATAATTTGCCACATAACTAAAGCAATTCCATGCTAAATTTAGGAAAAAATTAATAATTATCCGATTAGTCGACTAATTGTTTCAATAGTCGGTGACTAGTCGACTATTAAAACAGTCATTAGTTGCAGCCCTAAGATAAATATATAAACAATACGTATATTACACACTGATAATGCGATAATGATACATTTGCAATAAATACTGTGCATCCATACTTTCAGTTTAAGTTACTGCTGAAGTTTGCAGTTTTTTAGGGTAATTTCTCAAAACAAAATTAATATAATATTAAAAATGTATTTATTATTGTTATAAAAAAGACAAATTAGTTTAGCAGCAGATGTTGCTTTATTGTTTAAAAAACACACTAAATAGGTCATGTTAAAGGCTTCACAATTTATCATGAGTCATCGCTACATCAGCGTGTCTAATGTTCATAGTTCAAAGGATTGTTTAGAGAGAAATAATTGTTGGATACAATGTTCCATGTGTAATGAACTTCATATAGTAATGCTACGGTTAGCCAGTTGGACAAAGCTTCATAGCAGATGACAGAAATGACATTATATGCTGAAGTTCCCAGAGTTATGGCAGTAGTCATGAGAAAGACACGAAAGAAGAGAAAAGCATATAAAGCAACCGTTTCTGTCATTACAATTTTACCAGTATAATTGCCATTGCTATATTTTCTAATATTGTGAAGCCCTTGCTATTATACATAAAAGTTTTTGATTTTTTCTCCCCTCAATTAACAAAATACATTACTGGACAAAATGCTTAACCATATTTTACATTTCACAAATATTTTCAGGCCTTCGTAAGAAGTTCAACAAGCTTCTTAAACATTTTTGTGTTTATTCATAATGAATCCAATCATTGTGTCTTGGTTATTTTTAGGGTACAAAAAAAAGATGTTTATGTATTCTACCAACCTAGAAATCGGAGATTCGGTTGTCAATCAGTTGTTTCTGCAATTGTTTTAAATCTTTTTTTTTTTAAGCAAAAAGCTAATTAAAAAAAACAGAGGCTAGTCACCTCTAAGGACCAACGTGGTCACCATGCATCCCATGGCAAAGGGATCAGGGAGGTAAAACCACTAAGTTTGCCCTAAACGGCGGTGGAGTTCTGGTACAGCATTGTAAAGTCTTCATCTGGGTACTGGAAGTTGGCGAAATTGATTTCCAGTTTTTCCTGTAAAACAAGAGCCAAATAGGGAGGAAGACTGACCCTTAAGTTGCACTGAGGCGTTCAAATAGGCGTGTAAAATCTCATACCATCATGTGTGAGAGTGGAGTATAATAAGTGTGCAAATGAGAGACGGTATGAATTTCATTCATTCATCAGTAAGTAAATGTTGGAACAGCTTTGCATGGTGTGCATCGTGGTTAAAAATTGAAAACATAGGGAAGCATCCAACCTCCAAAAATGCAAAACAGACAAGCTGTGCTGCCCTGCAAATAACCAAATTATCAGACTGAGATATGTTAGAAGCAGCAACACATCAAAAAGTTGCAGAACATCAGACCCCCTGCTTTACTGTGCCAATTAAACCTATATTAAGAGATATTATTATTTTAGGCCTTTAAATAGACAAAAAATATCTATGTAACAGAAGGATGAATGCAAAAGATGAAGCTCTTTAACCATCTGACCTGCTCTTGTGGATTCTCACAGACGTCTGGCTCACACAGTATGATTTCATTCTGCAGCTGCAACACAGAAAGTCACATGCATGTTGATTATTCGTCTGATACGAAGCCACAGACTGATGCTTGAATCAAGGAGCAGGAAAATGGTTTACCTTCTCCAACTGAGCAAATTGCTCCTCACAGAGCTGCAGCAACTCAGACTGAGCGGCTTCTGAGAGCTGAGCGGCAGCTCGTCCATCTGCCAGGACCTCAGCCTGGAGAAGGAAGCAACAGTAGCCGAAAGATGGACGTTATACTCACAAATCTATATGGAGAACACCGCAACCGAACAGCTAACACTGCTAACAAAGCTCACCAGACAGTCGTTGTTATGAACAAAAGCGACATTAAAAACCAAAATTAAACAGATACACAAAAAAACATTGGGATTAAACCTTACCATGTTCAATAAATCCAAACGTTACGACTTTCTTTCTAAGCGGGTAACACAACCGACGGTTTCAAAATACCGCCAACAATGATGACGTCACGACGCCCGCGACGCAGTGGGGTGTTGCGTCGCAGCGCGCAGGTCAACTAAATCAAACGTCGATAAATGTAAGCTAGATCGGATATAAACCGCTTAAATAGTCACCCACGAAAACATTTGAAGAACATTTTGCAATAAATTTCTAAATTCAGTTGCATTGTGTTTAAAGGGGGTTATCATGTAAGATATATATAGAAAATTACAAAATTATATATATAAATATATATATATATATATATATGTATATATATATATATATATAAAATTTTGAAATATATTTTAACCTTCGAAAGCATAACAGCAGTAATGCTGTCACTCCTTGTGGGAGCCATCCCTGGATGCTTTCATCCTTGCTTCTACAATGTACTACATAGCAGTTGCTTCACCTTGGATCTCCAGTCCCCCAGACAAGCTACAGCCCCACGGAGCACAAAATTATTAAGGAAAGTAGCTTCTTTTTACAACTAAACAGAGAAGCTCCTAAGTAATGTTGTAAATGGCATCAGTGGATTTCATGGAGAAGCAGTGTTTTGATGATACACACTGAAGGATGGTAGCTTCTTAAAGAGACAGAGGCATATTTCAGAGAATACCTGACATACCTGAATACAGCATCATCCATACACTTTATGGGACTTTATTGTGCTGTAAAATATGTAATCCAGCTTCTTTCACTAAGTTTGTACTTACACATGGAAGGATTCCTTTGGAGAAATGTTTATTTATAGAAAAATATATTGTGAACAAACTAATTAATCGCACAAATTCTAATTAGTATATTCATATTTTTGTTTGACATGTAATAAGTTTATATCTAAAATTTATTGCATTATAAATATGACAGTCTACCTGTTTAAAAGACACAAGACCTTTAACTAAAACTAAATACTGTGCTTCACTTTGCAGGATAATTTTATTTAGGTTTAATGAACTAATCCTTTTCCTTTTTCTGTTGCACACGTTGGTAAATGTGGTCTAGAGTCTACCAGCAGGTGTCTCCGTTTTCCCCTTTGATGGAATTGAAGGGAGTTAAACATTCTTTCATTTCATGCATTTTAATTTGATTTGAAAAATTATAGGTTTTTGTTGCAACTTTTTTTTTCAAATTACTTTTCTATTATTATTATTATTATTATTATTATTATTATTATTATTATTATTATTATTATTATTATTATTATTATTATTATTATTATATTAACATGCTAATAAAAAATTTCAGAATAATTTTGTAAACGTATTTTATTTACCTTATTGCATAACTCTAAAAAAAGCTGAGCTGCATTTATATCATACATATTAAACCTATATCAATACAATTTATGTTGCTGAATTAAAGCATAATTCAAAACTATAAAAAACTGAATGATTCAACCTTACACTATAACTATATGGTACTGAAAGCTTAAATATGCTGTTCTCTCTTTTGGTCTGGTTTTTATCAACTCAAAAATATCTACCTCATTTTTATTTATTTATTTATTTTTTACACACAAAAATATTCCTCTGATGTTTAAGTTCAGCACCCAGAGAGCAGTTTCCCAGCACAGGAGTCTTTATGAGGATGTATTATCCGCTTCTTTTTTTTTTCATTTTTCGTATTCCTCCAGCTTCCGCCCCAGAAATCACACAGCCTTGATTATTTGAATGATCAACTAGAATTTGATTAATATGCAAATTTCTAAAAAGGAGCCGTTCCATTTGAGCCCTCAGCGCAGCCTAATTAATCAACAGTTAAAGGAAATTAATACATACATCAATTCTGTCAGGAACATGCTTAGTTCAATCGCCCGTAAAATTGAAGTTTGAAGTATTAACTGGGCTCCACAGGAAGGCCGTGATTAAAACTCCACATTTTTTTGGCTCCATTTAGAAATATGGAGTGCTCCACTCTAATTCTGTGCAGCAGGAAAAATCGTAAAGGTTATACTAAAACCGCAAAGATAATAATAATAATAATAATAATAATAATAATAATAATAATAATAATAATAATAGTGGTAGTAGTAATTCCCGTTTTTATAAAGGGAAAATCAATCAAATTGTACTTCACACTTTCACCTGACTGTGATTTCAACCAGGTGCAGAAAAAAAGAGAAGTGGAGAGTATAAAAGCAGGAGGGGTACAAGATGAAAAGAGAGAGAGCACTACTATTGTTTCAGCAGGGACTCATGCATCAAACTTCAATTTTCCGGCCGATTGAAGTAGTGATTTTTTTCTCCCCCCCCCCCCCTACTCCCTCTATCTTGAAGTAAAATACTGAAATACACTTAAGACCTCCAGATTAATTACCACGAAGTGGTCCCTCAGACTGTAGTATTACTTATCGCCGAAACCGCCTGACAAGCACTCATAAAATAAGCAAGAGGAATCCATAAACTCAATCCATCTATCTATCTATCTATCTATCTATCTATCTATCTATCTATCTATCTATCTATCTATCTATCTATCTATCTATCTATCTATCTATCTATCTATCTATCTATCTATCTATCTATCTATCTATCTATCTATCTATCTATCTATCTATCTATCTATCTATCT
>JAVLVB010000449.1:67653-92195 GCA_032876305.1 Orestias chungarensis | reverse complement strand
AAAAAAAAAAAAGACCCTCCAGGTTCCGTGGACATTTTTTGTGTTTTTATTTTATTTATGTTTGCTTAACACTGGCTGTGTTGATGCTTAGAGCAGACATTTGATCCAAGTTTTGTCAGGAAATGGAGGTGTTCAGCTGGTTTTGTTGTTGTGTTTCTTCTTCATTCCACCAGGGGCATTGTGGAGGCTGTTGTTCGCTGTAGGTTTTGAGCTGGCAGCACTTTGGCCGCAGGTGCTGCCAATCCCCAATCAGAGCTGTGGAGTAGAAGAGGAGCTGGGCTGCAGTCATTCAGTGACTGGTTTTTACCCTTGCATGGCACCGCCTAGCCTCTCTGCGTTTTCCTCCCGAGTCTCATGCTTTGTGTAAGCAGTTTTACTCATGTCTCCCGTATCCCTAGTAAAACCTTCTCGTGTGTGAATCTCAGGTACTTCTCGTAATCGGATCTCCTCGCTTGCAGTGATTCCAGCAAACAATCAACAGCAAAACAAGAACTTAACAAACTTCAAGAAACCAGACCGCAGTTTTGCTTTGTTCTCCACTGACTCCTCAGTGACTGCCTTTGTTACCTGTCTGCTCTAGCAGCCACCTCCGCACACTCATCCATTAGTGAATGCCCTACCCAGATAACACGACACCAACTCCACAACCAGAGCCCTTCAGATCTGTAATCTTTCCCTAGCGGTTCACCTACCTACACTCAAGTTACAAGATCTTCATTACTCACCTGTCCGTCCCTGTCGAGAGCTCCCGTTGCCTCCACGCTGACAAGTGTCCTTGGTTTCCTGAGCCCAGACCAGACCCCCATCAAACAGTTTCTCCTTAATTTGGACGGTTCTGACAGGGGTTTTGGAGCTGTTCTATCCCAAAGATCTGAATTAGATAATAAACTTCATCCCTGTGCCTTTATCTCTCGTCGTTTTACCCAGCCTGAGCGAAATTATGAATTTGGAGACTGTGAAGTGCTGGTCAACAAGCTAGCCCTGGAGCAGTGGCGCCATTGGTTGGAGGGTGCTGAGCACCCATTACTAGTATGGACCGACCACAAGAACCTCTCATACTTAGTCAGCAAAATGACTCAACCCTTGACAGTCTTGCTGGTTCTTGTTTTTCTCACGTTTCAACTTATCCATTACCTACAGACCCAGTTCTAAGCGTGTAAAACCAGATGCACTCTCTCGACTATACTTCCCCTATGACACTCCTACGGAACCAGTCACCATTCTCCTGTCAGGCTGTATTGTGGACTCAGTTACCTGGGAGATCGAAGACGTCCAACAGCCTCTAAAGGTACGACCACCATAATCACCATCATCGATCGATTTTCAAGGTCTTGTCACCTAGTTCCCCTGCGTAAAGTTCACACAGCTCTCCAGACCACCAGAGGACTTGTCAAACACGCGTTCCGTCTCCATCATATCCCTGCAGATGTTCTTTCTGACTGTAGCCCCCAGTTTATCTCACAAGTTTGGAGCCATTTTTCGTGACGCTCTGGGGGCAAAAGTACGCCTGATCTCCGGTTACCATCATCAGTCAGATAGAGCGTCTCAATCAAGAGGTTGAAGCCACACGCGGCTGCCTTACACCCACCAACCCGTTCGACTGGAGCCAATTGCTCTCCTGGATAGAGTCTGCCCACATGTCTGCTGCCACTGGTTTTCCACCTTTTGAGATCCCCCTAGGTTACCAGCCTTTTTCCGTCCCCTGTTTCCGTCCAAAGAGAGGGATATCTAGATGACCTCCGTAAACCATCACATCCAATGTTGCCATCGCATCTGAAAGGACACCATCTCAGGTCTCAATAGAACAGCTGAAGAAAACAAGAAGTACTCTGACCGAAAGAGAACGCGTCCGACCGAGTATTCACCTGGACAACAAGTCTGGCTCCTGTTCCGAGATATCCCTCTAAAAGGTATGTCCCGCAAACGGTCCATATCCTATTGAATCAGTCGTCAGTCTCACTTCACCAGACACCATTCCAGACAACCCATTCACATTATCATCATTATAAATAAACTCACTTTAACTGATCATTGGTAACTGCGTGGCTTTCCTGCTGTGGGTCAGAGCAAAAACTAAAACCATGTCAGGTTGTGCATTTTGGGGAGAATTATAAGTTAACAGAAAACTATGTATGTCTGTCTTTTACCCTATTTTTTAACCTGTTGACTCCGTTTTCTAATGCAAAACAATACAATTTTTATTGTCATTTTATTTGACATTAGAAAACATGCACTCATAGTGAAATATTTTGTAATATAAAATATGCTATAATTAGCCTCTCTCTCAGAGTCCTTACCTAGCAACACTGACTACACTAGTACTGCTACCCTTACTGGTATCAAGTCAACATTAGTTTTTCTTTTAAGTCTTACAGAACAAGCCTGAGCAGATATTTGCCCAACCAAAACTCGTCAAATGGATACTGGTCCAAGACACTTCTTCCTTTCAGTCTATCTCTTATCTTCCACAACCTCATTCATCATTTAAAGCTTCTTCCACCTAAAGTCATCTGCCTGCCCACTCTTCGACCAACCTCCTGCACTTTCTGGAAACCTAATAATCTGGGTCATGCTTTGCTCCTTACCTCCGAGCAGTACAGAACACATTGTGAACAACCTGCAAAGACAGCATGACATCTTGGCAATGCATCTAGAAAAAAATATAAAAAATATCTCAAATATATCAGTTAAGAGAAGAAAAAAAAACATAGTATTACATTTAGACTATAATACAGTAAAAATAGACTGTATAAAAGGGAATAAACTTTCGAATAAGAAAAGGTAAGACTTGTTTCACAAGTGCCAAATCTCTTAATCGCTATACATTTTTGAGCTTGGTTGCAAAATGTTCTTTCTTCATAAAAAGATTTACCTGAAATAAACCTGTTGGAAAAATTTGCTATAGTCTAGTGAAACACAACTGAATGTTTTGGGAAAACATCCAACGTGTTGTAATTTGCATTCAGAGAGAGTTGGAGAGCTTATGCATGTTTGACTGAACATATATTACCAAGTCATTTATCAGTCCTTAACTTTTAAATCAGTAAAAAAAAAAAAAGAAGCATTTTTAAATTAAAAACATTTTGTTGGGTTGCTCATGTCTTTGGTAGCTGCTGTTGTGTGATACATATGTGGACAAAATTGTAAACGAACAATTTTTTATTTTAGGATTGGTTTACAGGTAAAATAAACATGTTTTAAATTTGAGACCTGAAAATTGAAATCAATAACTAGAGAAACAGTTTCAAAAGTATAATATGCAAGAGAATCAGCACAAATTTTTACAATCATTGTATAGAGAAATGATAGCAACCAAAAATGAGTTAATAACTATTGGTAAAAACATAAATAACAAAAAACCTAAGGCGAGAAGGGTGAGGCAACCTTTAACCCTGATATAATTGAGAAGCATGTCAGATCTGGTTGGTTACACACTTCAAATTTGATTTGTTTCAGAATGAGGCCCCGCCTATTCTGCTTTGTGACTATTTGTGATTTGTGAGTGTGCAGGAGACTGCAGGTGCTCATCTTTGTTTCTGTGTCTTGCTTGTGTGCAAACAAATTAAACACAGCAGCATACGCCCACACATGATCAGCTCCACAGGGCCCGAACTAGCGTTTATGACTTTATTAAAAGCGTCTTGTTTCATATCACGGTCTCCCAGCAAAGTAGAGCACACCCCATATATCACACCGTTATTGTAGGTAATTAAGAACAAAACTTGGTGTTATGTGGTGCCTGTTGTGTATATAAGCAAAATTGACCATTTTAATTGCTAAGGAGATAAATTTCCCTGCACTTTATCATCTGTGGATGATGTTATGAGAACAAGCTGGCAAAGGCATTTATTATGCTAGCAGCTTCCCTTAAAAATGAGCTATCTTGCTCTACTTTAATGCAAAGGTTAGAAGATTTATTCAAGTGTCTTGCAACTACCCAGAGCCTTTCTATGGTTGTGTTACAATACAAAATCTATATATACAGTATTTCAGAAGAAGGCCTTTCAATGGAGTTGAAATATTTACAAGTAGGAGCAAAATAAAAAAGATACCAACAAGATTAGGAACTCGTTTACCGGGGCACCATCATACTGGGCTCAGCCATGAGAGGAACAAAAAGAACTGAAATACAGAAAACAAGAGACTTATAAAAACTCTGAATCTGCAGGGTATTAACCCATTTTCACCCAGAGCTGCAAGGAAGGAGAGGTCCCAGCTGATATCACTGTGAAGTGAAAGAACAAAAAAACTCACTGTCACTTTAAAAACACAAAGAAACTCTGGAGCGCAGAGTTGGTTCACTTTTCCTTTAATCTCCACAGGCTTGATTGAGGAACACATGCTTGAAATATTTGTTTATCAATGCATATTCGAAGGAACAAATTACAGTCTACCGTTTGTGTATCTGGTGACTGTACCCCGAAGAAAATATGCATTATTACTGTTTAGTTTGAGTTTGTGCAGAAAATAATCTGAAAGAGTTTTAGATTCCCCCCTAAACAGACGTCTTTGTCTGGTTTTTAAGAAATGTACAGTGGAACTATATATTGACAATGCTGATCCTTAGTACATTTCTCCTTTTAACCCTCAGTATATTTGCTGTTGTAATTTTAAACCTCCCATCCCAAAAACATGACTGCTATGCTGATTGGTTACTGTAAATTGTCCTTAGGTGTGAGTGTGTTCGTTAGTGGTTATTGCCCTGCGTGTCTCTCTATGTTGCCCTGCGATGGACTGGCAAGCTGTCCAGGGTGTACCCCTGCCTCTCGCTCATTGTAAGCTGGAGATAGGCGCCAGACCCATGCGACCCCACAAGGATAAAGGGGTTGGATAATGGATGGACAGATGAACTTGTGAATGATCACAAGCATCATAGGAATGTGCTCTTGTTCATGGTTTACCCATTGAAACCGTTTTATAAAAAAGGCCTTTAAAAAAAAAAAAAAAAAAAGGTAATCCAAAGGTTGTTTGCACTGCAGCTATTTTTTTTGCTGTTATTTCCTTTTTAAGCTTTAACCTCTGCATGTCAAAGTATATGCTAGCCCTTTAAAACGTTGATTGAAATAGTGGATCGTAAACAGACTGGTCTTTAAAGGGTTAATATTGAACATTTAAATGTTATTTTTTATATCAACATTTCAAGATTGAATTAGTTTTAAAAGATTGACTCAACAAAAGGCGAAACTATATTAAAACAAAACAGTTTTACATAAAAGCTGAAATAGTTTTCCCATTGGATGTCAAATGTTTTTTTTTAATCTTGTCTTGCAAAAACAAAGACTGTTTCATCAGTGTTGCCTTTTATTATTGCATTTTATGGAATGTATTGTAGTAATGTAATTTTTTTGGGGAAAAGAAAAGTACACACCTCGGGATTTAAAACGGTAAAATCCCAAAAGCAACTTTAAAAATGGTGTATATATTTGTTTGTTTGTTTTTTGTTTGTTTTTTGTTTTTTGGCCATTTGAGACTAAAGGATATATACTAATGAATCAAAACAATTTTGTCAAGCATTGACTCATGTCAGGGCCTAATAAGGATATATAGCAAGCTAATCCTCATTAAAATGTGTTTATGGCAAGTATTATATCATTAACTATTAATATCAATCAGGATAAAGTAGTTTTAAAAAGGGAAACTGTTTTTGAAGAGAAAGAAAATATTATTTACTATCACTGTGTCTGTGTAAGTGACTTGTCCAGAGAAAGACTGCATGTATGGGCTCTATCATCCTATAACATCTCTGATGTGCCTAAAAGGACGTAAGGTTTACAAATTAATGGTTAAATGCATGATTCTACCTGGAAGTCAAAACCCCCTTTTAGTTTGTTATACATTCATACTTTCGGGTAAAATAGTCTGCTAATCCATTCATTACAGTTTTCAGTGTGCCTCCGTTCTGGTGTCATGCAGTGTTGTTCACAACAAGCTCAAGTAACCTGCATCTTTCCCTCCCTCTGTCTTTTCTCTTTCTTCTCACCGACAGATGAGAGTGGCCTGAAGGAGGAGGCCGCCATCCATCCAGATCTGTGCCTGTTCCTGCCGTTTAAACCCGAGCAGGCTCGACTAATGCCCCTGCCTTACTCCTCCGTCTGCCGCTTCATGGGCTTTGTTCTAGACGGCTCCCGTTCTTCCCCCACTCCATCCATCTCCTTCATATTTTTCACTGCCTAATTCTTCCCTCTTTACCTCGATCCCTGTCTACTTGCCAACCACTCCTCACATTCTCATCTGCTTTTCCCCTTCGTTTTCCTCAATTTACCTTCTTGCATTTCTCTTTAGCAATAGACCCCCACCCCCATTCAGTTCTTGTTCTCTTGTTAAAATAAAAAAAGAAAAAGGGGAGGAGGGAGCTTAGATGAGAAGTCGGTGGCGTTGAGCCGAGGAGGACACACTCCACTTAGATAAATATCCCCATCGCTCTGAGCAGAGCCAGGGAGATTTATTCATTCGCCGAGCTAGCAGAAAATTGACTTGTTTCATGGGGGCAGGCCGGTGACGCATTGCCACGAGAGGCAAGGAGACAGGATGGAGGGAGGAGAAGGAAGGATGAAGAATAATAAAGAGAGAAAGGACGGGTGCAGGGTGGGGGGGGGGGATCTAGCAAGAAGGGAGGGAGAAAAACGATAAAGAGAGATGAGAGAGAGTGATGTCCCTCCCCTTGTACAAACTTGAAACAGTGATGAGGGAAATGGTACAGTTGACATTTATATAAGAGGATATTGATGAAGCAGAGGTACAGACTGACTCAATCCAGTCCTCCTCTTCCTCTTTTACCTCTTCTATCTTGTTTAGCAGTTTTCACTCTTCCTCTGCTTGTCTTTTTCTCGCCTCCATGTCTCCTTCAGCTCCCTAAGTCTTTGCCCTAACAAAGTGCTCTTATTGGACACTACATCCTCATCGAGGCAGAGGGGCCACAACCTTGGGTGACTTAAGACTGGAGCCACCAATGCATCACGCCGATAATATCTTATTTTTATCCTCCCACATAGCATCGAGAAAGAAAGAAAAAAGACCAAAGCTTTCCTGTTTTTCATATCTGCTCCATGCTAACACAGCAAATAGAGAGGAGACGAATGCTAACTCCCCTCGGCTTTTCCAAAGAGGTGAACGGAAGAGCGTGTGTGTGTGTGCGTGGTTATGTTTGTGTGTGTTTGTAAGTGGGTGTGTGTTCTGGGATCACTGGGGTGTGGAGGATTTCTGCTTGTATCAGCACCTGAGCTGCACAGAGAGAGAGCTGTACATGGGAGAAAGATGGGGAAACTGGGAGTCTGTGTGTGTGTGTGTATTTGTGTGTCTCTGTGTGTGTATGTGAGGGTGGAGGTTGAAGATAGGGGGAATGGATAACAGGAGGTAGAGCATAGTATAATTTAGTCCCACTAAAATCAAGAATCACATCAGCCTTGGATGGGGACCCAGTGTGATCATTTAAATTGGGTATTAAGTCACCAGTGAACAGTTAAATGTTCACTGAGTCAGTGGTTTATTAAAGCAGGAAAAGTCAATCGTCTGATGGTGAAAGGGCTTTCGCTCACACACGCAAGTAAATCTACGAGGGAGAATGTCTGCATGATGCTCGGCTGACAGAGGGATGAAGGAGGACTTGCTGACGGAAGTGAATCCTCAAAACCAACAAGTTATTTAAACATAAGGAATATGTCAGTGACTGCATAGGAAATAATAGTTTGCTATATTCATTCATTCACAGATTGAATGAGTAAGTACACAAAACTGATTTGTTTGGTTTAATATAAAGGCCTGTTTTTGCTATTTGAAGCCGTGTCTGACTGAATCGTAATGTAGGTCAATTTTACTAATTCAGAATGTAAAACTCACATATTGTAAACATTCACCAGACACAGAGCAATTTATCTAAAACTTTCATTTCTGTTAATTTCTACAAATTATTGTAAAAACTTTAATAAAATTTTGAAATTGATACACAAAATATATATAATGGATGAAAGAGAACTCTCTAGATGTTTAGATGGTAGAAACTTACTGACCAGACTTCCATGTACAATAAAGTGTGGCACCCAACTTTTCCTCATCGCTTTTTCTCCAGACTCCAAAACCTTGATTATCAAACTCGATGCAATCGCTAAGCAACACTGCAGTTTTTTTTTTTCAATCATTAAACCAGGTAAGAGCTTCCTGACCATGTCTTTGGTTCAGCACAGGCTTAACCTAATCAAAGGGAAAACTTTACCCCATGTCCTCAATACAAGTGTGTTGCTTCTTGAAACTCTAAGTCACTTCGCTTCCCAATCACCTCAGCGCTGCTGTTAATTTTTTTTTGTGCACATATTTCTGTCATACTTTTTTCTTCCATTTAACTTTCCATTATTTGCTTGGATACAGTTCACTGTAAACAGTCAGTATTTTTTAAACATGCAGAAATTAATACTTTAAATATATAACTCTTGTTTTTAAATCATAGAGTAACTTTTTATTTAGAATCGCAGAAACAAATTACCTTTTCAACAACATTTTAAGTTAGTAAAATGCTTCTAGTATAAATCAGTAGATTTTCTGATCTTTCATCTTACAAATTGTTATTTAACTACAATTAAATTACGATTTATAAATAAATAATATACATACATAAATACCAGGGGAGGGGTAGCAGCTCTACCATAGAAAACGTAGCTCCTGATCTTAGACAAATTTTACCTGACACTGCAAACAAAGTAGTATATCAATTTAAAGTGGAATACATAATGTTTTTTTCCCCAAATAAAAATAAATAAGTGTGCAATGCTTTTTAATTCAGCTACTCTTATTTTGACATCCTGCAAGGCAACAGTGATCTAAAAGTCATAAAGACCTAGGAACACAGCATGCAGGTCAAAGAAGGAAGTTACTTTCATCCTGGTTCTCCTATTTTATATCCATGTTGTTTATTTCTATAATGCTGAGCGCCTTCAAAGGAACAAGGGAGAGATTGCAGGAAAAAAGGGAAAACCAAGCATGGGGAGAGACACTAAGTCTCATCTTAAAAAAATCTAGATTTTAGTTGTTAACAAAACATCTGAGTTGTGGGGATAAATAAAATACGTTCAGTCAACAATCAGCAATAATCATCACTTTTCCAATAAAAAAAGGCCATAAATGAAACTAACACAGGTCTGTTTAAAACAGCCACCGGTTTTCTCTGAGGACTCTGAAGTGTGTATAAATTCTAAAACCCAATAATGTTTGTGCCTTTTGTTGTTGAAGTAAATGTGAGTGGCAGACGTGCAGAAGGGTCTCCGTGACCTTCTCTCACTGCACTGTAACTCAATCAGAGCTCAAGGCGTGACACCGTAACCCTACGTGGCAGGAAGCCACCCGGCTGCGCCGCTTTGCTAATGCCTCCACTAACGGGTGTGACCGCGCTACACTCATATCCCCCCGGAAAACCAAGCCCCTCTGCTGCCACTCTCTTACAAATGAGCGATAAGCCCCGGTTTTATCTTTTGGTGTGATTTGCTTCGAAATGTGTGTCCAAGATGACAAGTTCACAGGTTACCAGATCTTGGGTTACAGATTCATTAAGGGAATTAATGAGGCTTCTGTGGCAGCTGGATTAAGAGAGTATCAGTTTCCTTGCAGGCATGCCGTCCAAAACCTTAGTTGGAAACAATCTGCTTTGACCACAATTATTTTAAACGGTCTCCAAATGGACAATGTCTGCTTTAAGAACATAAGCCTGGGTGTTGACTTTCTCAGACTATAAGGTGGCCCGAGGTTAGGACAGTAACACTTGTAGATGTTTAGATAGTAGAAGCTGACTATATTAGTTCATCTCTGAAACAAGATGAAAGTATTTGGCCTTGTTTCATCAGCTGCTCAGGAGATACACACAGCTTATGCTGCTCTGCTTACAAACACCTGCAGCCTCATTGGGTGGGTAGTTGGCGTTTAAGTGCTTCAGCATCACCTAGAAAAGAGTTTTTAGTTTTCTTGATGCGTCAGGATATTGTTTCTATTTTTTATTTTTATTTTTTTGTTTTGTTTTGCTTTCCTCAAAATAAGTGGTCCGGAGCAGCTTTTGAAAAAATTTATCTTTATCACACATTTGCTGCAATTCAGCCTCGTTGGATGGTTTCTCACCATTTATGGCAGGTTAATGGTTATAGTATAATCAAACAGAGTCTTGATTACCACAAACTTTGCTCTGATTGGGCCTAATTCGCTTAAGCTGCCAGTCACACCCTCCAATGAAAAAAATGAGAAAAACATGCACTGTTCTGCCGGTATGAGAAACCTATACTTTAACAGTGGCAAGTCAAGCAGTATTGCGCTATATACGCTCTATATAACTTTATAATATATATAATGTTCTGGATTCTTTTCTGACCCCCTAGATGAGTTATCATCATCATCTTGGAATAATGTTGGTAGGCCACTATTGGAAGGCTCACCACTGCTTCTTGTTTTCTCATTTTCTGGATAGATATTCTTACTGGGATTAGCTAGATTAAATTCATTTGTAACCCTTTCCAGACAAATAGATGTTGATTATTTGGTGAATCTATTGTTTTTTTGTCATTGTTTAGCCTAACTAACATTGCTATGTTCTATTTAAGGGTTTTTTCTAGACTTACCCAAATTGAAGTACTTTAAACACTTTAACTAAACCAATACGATAATGGGCTATGATTAGGTCTTGTGTATTTTATTTTGTGTTGTCATTGGACAGTATGAGATTATCTCAAAGTATAATAAAATAAACGGAAAATGGCAATGTGTCCAAGTTAAGTGTCAAATCAAAAAAAGAAAGTTACTTGATTAATAATTACTTCAGTAAATTATTTTACCATTATTAAGAAACTGATACTTCTATAGCTCTTAAAATTATATAACATATTGACCACTGTGTTGATAATTTGAGGTTTTAGTCTTAAAATATGACTGTTAGTTCTTTTGGTCTCTCTAAATTTAAACTTCCTTTAAATGTGTGTGAGTATGTTCATTTATGGTTCCGTCTGTTTCTTTATGTTGCTATATCAAGTCCATGGTGTGCTCAGTTTAGTGTGTACACAGTTTTCAAATATCAAGATAGAGTTCATTTTTATTATGTAACAATTAATAATCGCCATGTAGAAAACAGTCAAGTTCAAACAAGTCATCAGAGGGGGAAACAATCTGATTCTTTTAAGTTGTTCAGTTAAGGGATTATAATACGGAAATCTTTCTTGACGGATTACCGGGACTGGACTTTGACTAGGACTTCCCAACACACAAACATGTTTTGATTTAAATTGTTAAATTGAAGCTCTGGTTGTATGTTTAGGGCTTTGCAGGAAGGTGAAGCTTGAGCAGTCTTCTTAGGCCTTCCGTCAGTGCTGCCTAATATTTAGCTATATCCCCCCTCACATTATGATGTGAGGAGGGATGAGGAGGGTGATTCGTTAAGAGTGATCAGTTCAGCCTTTTTTTATACTGAAGATGTGCCTCCATCCATCTTTCCATCACTCCAACATCCCCAAACTATCATGCTGTCATCGCTGCATAACTAGGACATTGTTTGTTCAAAGTAACCTAGTGTGCCACTATGCAGGTCTTGGTGGCAGTGTTTTGGAAACCTGTCTTCTCTCTTTTACTTGTTCCCTGTTTTCTCGTCGCCTTTTTAGCTTGATCATTCTTGATGCGGAGGTTGTGTCTGTAGTTTGTTTCTGTTTTCTATTTTCCCTCAAATTCCCTGTCTTTTGTCATCCATTTCTCACATTTGCTCAGTTCAACTTCAGTTACTTTCCTTCCATCACAGCCGCTCCCTGTTTCTAATCACCCTCAAGCTAGTTACTCAGCAATCAACTCTCCTAGAAAAATATCTCTCAGTCAGATAGCGTTGCGTTATATGCCACCTGTTCGATTTTTTGGAATCATATAGATGACTTTCACCTTGTTGCCTTTTGGATCCTCCCTGGATAATGGCTCCTGCCCTTAATTGCTTTAACATTGATATACATCTTTAAATTTGATATTGAGTAAGTTAGAGTAAGTTATTACTTTATTCTGAAAGTGTTGAAAAATTGTTTTGATGTAATTAAATTCCACCCACTTTGTTTGTGACCTTATAAGTAAAATCTTAATTGCCCAATAATTTCCAATCAGATGTCAGCTGCAGAACAATCAGCCCCTGCTTGGTTACTCTCTTTTAAAACTGCCCGATCTACCTCATCTGGGTGTTTCATGTAAAAATAGATAATCAGGTCTTTATTTTCACACATGTGGTGGAACAGGTGCGGAGTTTAAACAAGAGTCGCCATATCCGAGTGCTTCCTCTGAGTCGGAAATCGTGAGAGGGGATAGAGGTCGCTCCAGTGAGCTGAACGGTCCAGAACCGGGTCGTAAACTGGAGGTGCCACGGATTAAAAGCAATGTGAAAAATTCACGTTTGGTGGCGATGGAGAAGGCTTGTGTGGGTTATGGAGACAAGCCTTTGTGAGCTATTTTAGTCGGCTGATCGTTTTTTTCCTTCCCGGTTCCAACACACAAAATATATCAATCAGATTACACGAACCAGGACGGAAAATAAATGTAAAAGTGTGCAGGCATGCAGGACACCCATTGACACACATGTAGTCTGCAGAGATGTGCCCCCCGATACCCATGTTTATTATCGGAGCTTGTGCTGGAGAGAGGGTTTAGTTGAGAGGCCAGAGGTCGGGACACGGGGATTTAATCCCTAACAGAGCTTGGGCCACTTGTGAGAGAGTGTGACATCGCAGAGGTGCAAAAACAAAGGGATACCCAAATCGAAACCCTGGACAAAGAAATAACAAGTGACAACATCTGAGGAAAACATGAACAAAATCGCTTTGTCTGCCAGCGAGTGAGCAAACAAAAAAATCCTGAAATACAACAAAACAAGAAAGCATAAACAGAGAACCAATGCTAAAAAAGAAGTAGTAAAATTTTTTATTGTGCTTATTTCTTCGTCCCCGCTCCTTTCATGATTTGCTTGCTGGAGTCCCCCATTTGTCTTGGGTGGTAAAAGCAATTTAATATTAGAATAAATTACAAATGGAAGAGTGTTGCCTGGGATAGATTTTTCTTGCGGGAAGTTCAGACTCCACCAACATTAATGTCTCCTGCTACCGTAGGAGGCATAAATCTTGTGTTTTTTTTCCTGCTCTCCCCTTCTTTTTGCCTTGAATCATATAAGGATATTGAATTACTCCCCTGCTCCGCGCACATAGAGGCATTGTGCATTACATTGACTGATAAGCTGTCACCGGCAGTTTAACTTAGAGACATTCAAAGAGTCATACACCAGTTGAGGACAAACTAACCCCGGTCCCCTCAGACTAAGCTGTGACGCTGTCACTGTGAAAAATATGGCGAGGGCATTTCATATAACATGCAGCATCTGGCATCTGAAAATTGAGAAAAACACCTCTGAACAATGCTTGGTTTATGGCTGTTTTCACGCTGGCTGACAGTTTTACCCTTGAAAAGGCCCGGATCAGGGAACTTAACTGGCTGATATACAATCAACACTGGGCTGTAGCTTAAAAAAAATGGCCAATTCTACTAAAACCAATACAACAGTCCTCCTTAAAAACAGCATCACTGGTCTGGGTATAAAAGCTCTCTCTTTTTTTTTTTTTTACAAACCTCTTTACCATATTTATGAGAGCAGCTAAAGGCCCTTTCTTAGGCTACAATCTGGGAACAACCATTAACGCTTGGAGTCGGACCAATGAGAGCGAGCCACCTCTTGCTTGTCGAAGCTGGCATTAGAGCGGCCCGATCCATCACAAAGGGGTTTGGTGGCGATGAGGCTTGTGGTACAAGTTCGTTCCAGTGCTTTGGGGTGGTCTGTCCAATTCAACATCTGCACGAGAGACTCTCACCGAGCAGCTGTGCTCAAAGCTGCCTCTGCTTGTGTTTGCGTCTTTCAAGGAGCGAACACTGTAGACAACCTAACAGCATTACAAATGCATTTCTTAAAGTGATAAAAATGAGGGAATGGGGGAGCATATAGAACAGGTCACAGCGTTTTGTTTTCCAGCACCTTCGGATTCATTGTGTTGGAAATTAATAGTTACAGGAGAGCAAATGTTGAAGGATTTTAAACGTTCGTTCTGAAGGTTTCCAGACTCAGTTTGAGTAGTGCCAACATGTCCTGAAAATTAGAACCTATAAAAGAGAAACGTATTCACCATTTTTTTACAACAATTTTTCTACAACTCCAAACAAGGGACATCCATGGATACCAGACTTTTTTTGAGTTCTATTTAGTGAGAGGCAGAAAAATATAGTCTATTACTGTGAAGAGCAACAAAAGGCTTGTTTTACAAATAAAACAAGAAAAATATTGCCTACATTTGTGTCACTCTGACAACTTTAATTAAGTTCCAGTACAATCTATTTTTAACCTTCAGACATCTAATTGTATTTAATGTAACATTGAAACAAACACAACTGTTCGATGAAGGCCTCAGAGGTTTCCAACCAAACTGAATATCTTTTTAGTTATTTTTTTATTCAGGTAGACTTTTTATTGTCTTTGTTTGCTTAAACAAACTGTAATGGAAGTTGGATTACTTTCATGCGAAGCAGCCCATTAGACCAACCTAATTTTTAACCACAAACATAATTTTACTGGGGCTTTATACATAAAAAAAAAATCTGACAAAAGAAATTTGCTACAGTAACAAATTATGACGTAGTTGTGAAGAAAATTATATTGTAGTTTATACAAAATTTGTACAAATAAAAATCGGAAAAGTGTAACATACTTCTATTTTCAAACCCCTTTACTCTGATAATCAAAACAAATAAATAATTACAAATAAATTCCAGTGAAAATTTCCCTATAGGAGCAATATCATTTATCTGCATGTAATTTAATCGGATTAATGAGGAATAGCTTTCTGTGAACAGGTTTCCCTTCAAAATGTGAAATTCATCCGTGTTTTTAAACATATTTAAGGCTAACCAGTCCTTTAGTTATGTGAAAGACATATCGGATATTAAAATGGTCGCCCATATTTATTCCCTGAATGTGGTCCAAACATAGAAGAGAGTCAAGCACAGTCTGACCTTCAGTTACACCCCAAACCTTTTTTGAAGACAGAATTTTAATTTCCATATCATTGTAATTAAAGGGGAATTCTGATTTTTTGTAATGCAATCATAATGAAGACGGTAATTGATATTTGAAGGAATGAAAGTGCTGGTTTTCAATGTAAAACAAACATAAATCTAAAAAAATTATGTGGTGTGCTTTTTCATCCGAGCCAACTTTACTGTACTAGTATTAATAATGGCCTTTTTTTTGGAATATGTAAAAGTTTTACTTGATAGATAAAAACAATGAAGTTGATATTTGTGGCATTGAAAAAAGCAACATAGAATCTCTAAAGCTTTCAGCATCTAAAAACATAATAATCTCTCTTTCTCTCTGATATCCCTACATGAAATCTGATGAAAAAGGCCTTCAGGAGTGATCTGAAGCTACTGTAGTGCTCAACACTGCTAATCTGTGAAGGCTAAAAATGCTTTGTCTAAAAACTGAACATCCACGAATACCTTTGAACAAGGTAATCTTTACTTGCCCTGAAAAATATTTTTGGTAAGTTGATTTTTTAGCGCACATCTAAATAAAACCTAACCAGAGATGTTGAAAGTAAGGATTGGGTTGCCCAAATAGGACCCAGCCTCTGCAACACCATTTGTGTAAAACAGTACAAGGCGGGTTTTTATAACGTTTTACAGATAAAATTTGAAAAATGTGACATGCATATGCATTTTAGCCCTTTAACTTTAATCCTCTACAACTAAGTGCCTTCATGTAATCATGTAAAAAGAGTCCTGCCAGCAACTCTGATTTGAATACCGCAAAGGCTTTAGATGTAACACTGGGCATGGATGCTCTTTATGGCTGTTTATATTTGGGATGTCCTTTGCTTTAGGAAAAAATATGATCTGAATGCAACTTTTATTCTGTACATCCCATCCCGTGATATTCACAGTCTAGCATAGTTGGCCCTTTATATGATCCTCAGGGAGCTCTAAACAATGTTTCAACATAATTTCTTTACTTTTCAGCCATAATCGTGTTGCTTGGTTAGAAGGCAATGGCATTTTTTTTTTCTGGGGTTTGTGATGTATGGAAGGGAAGTGCTTGTTTTTAATATTTCTTCAAAGAGCTACCAGCCTTTAAATCCAAACTGCAGCTCGACATGAAGACATTTAAAGTCAAGGCTGTAAAATTTCAACGGAGCACGAGGACCACCGCTAACCGAGAGGCCGAGATGGGACATAAACAAGACGGATGTCTGTCCGCTTTAATACAACATAAAAACTGAGCTGGAGAGAATAAAACACCTCATTGTAATGAAGTGCATTCGCTGCAGCGCAGGCTGGAAATCAGGCAGAAGTGAGAGCAAACGTCAAAAGAGATCTCCTGCCGAGCCGGGCAGCAGAATTAAGAGGAATGATATCTAATCCATTTCCTGTGAAACCGGCGGTGTACGGGACATCAAAGAGAGTTAAGGGGGGATCCAGCGGGGACGGTGGGAGTGGAAAGGCAGAGAAATATTGCACATTTGGTTTCTAATCTCCCCCGGCACTGGGCCTTTGGAATAATTAGAGCCTAATTCTGTCTAATTAACGAACTCAATTACTCCTGAAGAAAGCTCATCAAAAAGATGGCGGGAAAGCAGAGAGGAAAATGGTAGGGTTTTTTATTTTTTTCTTTAATTAATGAACTGAGTTGAATAACGGCCATGGAATTAAACATTTCCCCCAATGTGTATGAATTGGAAATTGGAGCAAGATTTTTTTTTGTCTCTTCTCTGAGACAGGAGCCCAGGGGCTAACACTGCTGTCAAGTAGCTCTCTAAAAAGTCAAAGCGCCGATGCAGCACTAACAAATTACCGAAGATTACCGTCTTTATCACATGTGGAGGTCCTAACGAAGAGCTATGAATTAATATGCCGTCTGTGTCTGAGCTCTCCCATTGGCTATGAGTTTAACTGATCCTGGAAGAGCCAATAAAGACAACTCAAAACTTTATGGAACACTTTTCTTCTGGTCGAACATGCTGTCTGTCGATTGCATATCTCAGACCCTTGAAACGATGATATAAGTCTTGTTAAATTGCTCAGCTGAGATGCAGCTGGGCGCACATGAGTGTTTTCAGGGGTTGAAAACTTTTTATGTGCTATCGAGGCGGTGAAAGTGAACGCATTTGTGTGCCTGTGTGTGTTTGTGCAAAGTGCCTTGCTGCGCTCAGCAGGTTTGCAGGCCCAAGGGTCGGCTAAGCTAACTCACTGCCTCAGCACTCTTTAGTTCGGCTTCTTCAAACATTCGCTGAGGCACTGGGAAACCAACTTGAAGGCCTAATATTATCGGCCATATGTAGAGGAGGAGGAGAGCAACACAACAGCACGGGAGACATTTGCTGCTATCCTCGGTGTAATGCAGGCGTTCTGCCAAACAACAGATCCTCCGCTGCACCGTCATAATACATGTGGGTAATTACAGCTGATAACAGCTACCACTAAACTGTTTCTCTCACATGGCGTACTTCTGTCGTAATTGTTTTGAGCTTGACAAAAATGACTCAAACAAAAAATTGTGTTTTTAAATGCGCGTATATACATCTGGTTATCACAAAGGCAAAGTTTATGTTTAGTTGACGTCAAAGACTATAAAGCTTCAATTCGATACTATAAATTACAAAAATACTTTCTTTGCAACTTCAGATAAATGTCTGTATGCTGGAATTTGGAGGGGGAAAAAAACATTTCTTTTAGCAATTTTTTTCCCTGAGATGTTTGGTTTTTAAGCTAATATATATAAAATAAGTTTCTTAAAAAAGCTCATTGCACAAATAAATGGCATACTGTCTAAAATGGGTTTGCGAGCATGTTTACTCTGATGCTATATTGGGAGTTTGATAAAAGTTAAAAATTAAAAATTAAAAAATTCAGTGCCATGAGTTAAATAAATGTGCTAGTAGAGTAAAACTGGTAATCCTGTATTTTGTGTCGTTAAAGATGTTTTCAGAAAACAGATTTCTGGAGCATCTTACCGAAAAACTCTAAGTTTACTTTAAGTTACTTTTAATGTATAAGTTAGTCAAAGTTCTACATATTTAATTATAATATATATTAATATACAAAAATAATATATAAGAATATAGAAAGATAAAATCAAGTGCAGTAAAATGTAATACTAATCTAACGTCCAATCCAACTAAAAATGTTTAGGACAACGTAAGTGACACTGATATTTATTTAACCCTATATAGTTCACCAGAGACAGTCATTCATAGATATCTAGACATTTTACATTATTTATAATCTGCTTCAGAAGAGACCGCCTGACAACAATTTGACCTTTTGTAGTACTTAAGCCCAAAATAATTCATACCTCTGTTATTTTACCAACATGATTTTTCACAACCTTTTTACAAGAATGATGGTCAAGAGGCATTCCACCTTAAGACTTGGAGATTAACAGCATCTACAGTATAAATTAGCAGGAAAAGTCCAAAAAGCTCCTGACCCACCTAATAAGGAGGGTCAGGCTATTGTAATGCAGACAAATATTGTTTCATTGATTACTGAAATTGGTGTGAAAAGGTTTACATATATTAGATATAACATATCTATCTTATGTCTACTGCCTTTACATTGTTTTGTTATCCACTGAGGAAGGCCTGTCTTATTTAGACCAGGAAAAACAACTTCTTGACTAATTGTGAATAATTTTAAATCTAAACCTTCCAGAGAAACGAATAACCCAGAAACTTGAGTATAACATTCCCTACAGTATGACTGGTGATTTAAACATGATTTAAATGCAACCACTGCTTTTGCTTCTTGCTCTTTAAGGCAATATCTCACAATTTTTTCCAAAAATAGGACCTAAATACCAAACATTTATTAATATTCTGAGTCTTGTAGAATACCTGGATATGTGTCTCCATAAAGCAACAATAATATAAAAGAGACGCGCACACACACACACACACACTGAAAAAAAGACACACAAGGGAGAAAAAAAAGAGTGTTATAGGTCTTAGAGGCATTTTCTGAAGGTTTCTTCATTTGGTGTTAGATGTGCCATGACATGCCTTGTTTACAATTGGAATTGGGGGGAAAAGGACTTCCAGATCATCCAATTAAAGTTGTACCCCTCCAGAGACCCAATGCCCTTCCTCTCCTCAGCTTATTGGGTTGCACCCACTGAGAAAAGGCATTTGACTGCATTAACGGTAAATGAGGCCAACTTCATTTTCTTCATTAAAGTGCCATTCAGAAGATGGAGGGAAAAAAACCTGACAATTTTCAATTGTCTGTTTTTCCAAGTCTGTCGTCTTAATTTGATATTTTCCTTGTTTTTTGGGAGGACGCGTGATCGTAATTGGAAACATTTATAAAATCCAAAAGCAGATATTGTTACGGTTCGACAGGCAATATAAAAAAACTATGCGTGACAGCATGCTATTTCAGCACTGTCTCCAGTGATCATCGTTTAGAAGCACCTACTGTGTTTTTAATATCCTGTAAATCTAATTAAGAGGCAATACTGTGGTTTTGAGGTTGTGTGCAAACAAGTATCGGCCCTCGACACCAAGGCGCATGTGAAAATCCGAATTAGAAGAAAAACAAATCTCAACCCTGATGATTATTTAGGTCGAGGCATTAAAATCAATAACAAAGAGCTTTATGAGTTGAACCAGCTTTATTTTCGTTCCCTTTGTTTGAATTTAGGGGCCCATCTTGCTGAACTCTCTTTTTTAAAGCTGTTTGCAGGTACTCAGTGGGGCTGAGTTAAAACCGCTCCTCAACCTAAACACATTTAAATGCCTAGAAAAAAAAAATACAGATGGCTGGGGCATCCCATCTGTTAAAGAAATGGTGCAATCTCAATCCTGAGGGTTGTTTCACTTTTAGACTAAATCACACTTGGCAGGGAATAAACTGTATCTTAGCTTATAAAAAGCTTCACTGAGTTTACCGTTTGTAATTAGCAAAAATAGACACCGGTAATTTGCCCACGAGAAGCAATCAGATGCTTGTATTAGTCTGGAAAGTTCAAGATAATGGAGATAGTGACACATGTCTCTGCTGTAAGAGGCTTTTACTAAGTTTTGATTCATCTTATTGAGGATGTGTTGTTAGGAAGGATGAGTTATGATATATTTGTTTTTATACCTTTTTGATACTTTATTAATCTGGATGTTTCTTTCAGGTTTACTTGTTTTGGCCCACCACAAAAATAAAATCAGGATCCAATATTTATGTAACATAAAAACTAAAATATTGGAGAATTAAACAATTTTAAAGTGGTAAACGCTAAGTGCATTAGCTTGTTAAAGAAGATCATTTGATTTTTATGTACAAGCATAACAAAATGTGAACTTGGAAACTATTCAGTTTAGATCATCGTTTTGTTGTTTAACAAAATCACAAGAACGTTTTTTCTTTTTTTTCTTTCTTAATTAAATATGAATGCGGATTTTACCACTACATACCTACATAAAGGTCCTGATCAGGACTGTGACGCGACCACTTCTGGCTAGATGTTCTTCAAAAGCAAAATAGGTTTGTATGCAATAATTTTACAGACAGCGGGAAAGTTTTTTTTATATTTATGTGTTTAAAATCCTGTTCTTTCTTACTCACAGATAGACACCTTAAAGTCATCAGGATTATAAATTTAGGTAAAAATAAATCCAAGTTGCAACATTTATTAATTATGAATGCAAACTTTTGTTGGGGATTAAAAAACATCAGAAATCTCTGATTTTGTGGTATGTAGCTTTGAAAAAACAAGCAAAACTTTCAACTTCTACCAAAGAAACAAGCCCAAATATGGCTTCTGAAATTCTTGTGTATGTACAGACTCCAAATTTCTGGAGGTGTTCCTGCAATTACTAGGATGACAGAAATTGTACTTTTTTAATTTACCAGAAAAAGAAGCGACACACGCATGAGTCTAGAGGTGAACACGAACACTCTCAAGAGAGGCCATGTTCTGTTATTAGAGGGGGGTTTGGGCGCATCCATCTTATAGTAAGCACAGCTGAACCATTAACCTCATTAGTATAATGGTCACACATGAGTGGAATCCAGCCTGCATGCTTCATGATGGCAAATTGATGCTTATACACTCCTAATGTTGTTTTGATATATAAAGACAGGAACAATAAAAAAAGAAAATCCTCACAGAGCTGGTATTTTTCCTTATTAATAGAAAACATCCTGGCTTCTATCGCCTATCAGGATTACCTAACCCTAATAAGAGTCTAAATACATGTTCCTGCATGCATTGTTTTGTATGTCTCTGCCGGCCGCGGAGATTATACGAAGCGATCTTTTAGCCGTCCACACCAACATTGCCTTAGCATTTAGAGTCAGGCCAACAAAGACAGTGTGTCCAGAGCGCAGTGCGCGGGCACTCTGCCATGACGAGGCAGCGTGTGGCTCAGACTGCTTCCCAGTGTCCTGCAGGCACCCTGTTAAAAATGTCACTGCAGGGAACGAAATGGCCGCCCCGGGGCATCACGGTCCCTTTTTTTTTTTTCACGGAGATGGAGCACAAATTGCTTCCTGGCTCTCCAAATGTTAGATTTCACTATCATTTCCTCGGCGCAGTGGCCTCAGAGAAAATAAATAAAGAATATGTTTGTAAATATAAATACATTCAGAGGCGGCAAAATGTGTCCGATAGGGCAGTAAATGATAACCCAGCGGGGAGGGGGAGCCGTGCGAAATGTGTGTTTTATCCTTTTGGAAGGCAATGACCTCCATCCCTCCTGACATTTTCTCACCGCCCATCCCCGGTCGACTACGGCAGGGTTAGCGTGCGCGTCTGTGTGTGCGTTTCTAACGGCCTTACAAGAAAGCAAACACAACATGCCCCCAAGAGGTAGCCTTTCCAGCCCGAGCCATAAAAACCACCGGCTTCAGACGGCTTTGGAATCGTTCACTACGAAACGTCGGCTGTGCGGCATTAAGTGCGTTTGATAAATCACTTTTATGAGGAATGCTCGGAAAACAAACCGGGGATAAACTGCAGTGGGCAACGGCGGGTGAATTGAAGGAGAAAAATGTCTCCACTACATTTGGATAGACATGTTCATTAGTCTTTTTTCTTGCTAACATATGCCACAGGAATGAAACAGAGACACTCCCCCGGTGGAAAAACTGTGGTTTAAAGATGCTTGAACACTGAAATGGAAGAAGAACAAGTGAAAACAAACTAATATATGTATAAAAACGTGAGCAGACAAGAAGGCGAGAGCGTGCAAGAAGGATAGGTAGGGGTAGTTGTTACACCATTCCTCTTGTTTGGCCTTTTGCCAAGGCTCCAGTTTGGGTTTGGATCCCTGAAGCATTAGCATCACACATTCAAGCTGTTCCAACAGCCTGAGCGCTGACGGGCTAATGGGCTAATGGCTTATGGAGAGGCTGCATCACGGGCATCGGCTCCATCTCACCCAAACCTCCACGACAACAGGCACATCACAACAACGTAGCTGCAAAAGCTGCACCGTCGTTAATGGAGCTCAGAAAAGACCACGACTTGCCATATAAAACTGCGCTGTGAGCATCTGCCCGGCCATTCCAGATATGCTGCCGAAGTCCATCAAAACAACACCAACTATGCTTCGGCTGTATTTGTGATCTTCTTCTTTATGTTTTAAATTGTTACAATGTGATACTGTCAAGTAAACTGTGTGAACAAACAGTTTATATAAAATAAAAAAAAGATTTCCATTCTTTCTTATGTTTTTTTAAATTGTTATAACTAAATACTTTCTGTTGAAACGTCCAAACAAAATTGCACATCATGAGTATTTCATTTACTTTGGAGAGGTTACTGAAATAATAATTGGTTTCTATTTATTTTAACTTCCAAATTACTTTCTTCAGCTGGTTGTAACTTCAAATTTGTTTTTAAATAATAAAATATAAACTAAGGGCAACAGAAATTTACACATAGGAAGACTCAAAAAGGTTTTTGTTAGCGCTTTAGAAATGTACAATGAACGTGTGACAGAAGATTTCAACCATGCATGCTTGGTTATTTGGTTCAATTTCCACTTCTTCTTTGTCCTAATGCTGTATTCATTTATAAAAATTAATAAATTATTAACCCTATGAATAACATTCTTACGCATGATTAGGTTACAAGGAGTTGGTCGTGCATAGAAATGTCATGCAAACGTTTACTTTAACATTTATTTTACACCCATAATGTCCATCAAAACAAATGAGCTCGCCTTGAGAATTGGTTAAATGTCCTCTTTTTCTTTCTTTTTTTTGCACATTTACATGGGATGTAGTAATTTATAAAGTCCATCCAGCTTATTTTTAGATTACAAAAAAAACTACATGGATTCTCCCTACAGCTTACATGTAAATAACTAGATTCTTGTAGAAAGAGTGGATAAAAAGATAAGGCAACAGCAACTCTTACATCTTGTAAATGTTTTAATGGTATTTCACAAATTGTCTTTGGTTTTTATCAGCGCTGCGAGGTTGACCTGAAGATACGGTGTTTGATTACGAATACTAGTTCATATTTGCTTCATCAAGTCCGATGTCTTATGGAAAAACAAAGGTAAAACATATATCAATTTGATATTGATTTGGCCTTTACTATGCATTGAATGACATACAGTGAATTGTGGATTACATTGGTCCTTGGTTAGTGAAAGATCATGATGTTATGAATAAAGTAATTCATGGCAATTACACAGCTCCTTATTTTCGATATTTTACCTGACCACAGTGTTGTGAATCCATTTTCAGACACCATAATGTTTTTGGTAACACAAGTATATATGAGGTGAGGATGTTCCTCCCTCGGAATCACCTGTGGAGCGTTGAGTCATCTAAAATATCGATTTTCAGCAAAGTTCTTCTTCATTTTTCTATATTTGCTAACAGATGGGAGATCTTGTACAGATCACAAGAAGACTCCCTCATTCCAACAAAAAAAAATTCTAAAGATACAAAACAATTACTTAAAATTTAACAGGTTCTGAACAAAAACGAATAATTTGAAAGTTGCGTATAATCAATCAGCCCCACCAGGATTAAGTTGGACAAATGAAACAGTTACACGCATCTCACTAAAGAAAGGTTTGCCATTAGAAAGTTTTAGAAAGATTCTTCCTTTGATTTTGTTAATGTTTTACTTATGATTACATTTACTAAAAAAATTATATTTGTCTTTTCATAGTTCAAAGGTTAACTTAGTTTGAGATATTTTTGTTTCTCCTGTGTTTATATAATAGATTTTAATATAATTTCATTTATCAATACATGGGTAAATATCCCAACGGATTCATAAACTGTAATTCAACCAATAATGTCTAGGCTATGTAAAAAAATTCTGTCAGATTTCAGGCTGTAAAGCTGCTAACCCCTTTGTTTGTAACAGTTTAATAAATAACACACACTGGTGATATTTAAATAGGTAGGAAATGTATATATATATATATATATATATATATATATATATATATATATATATATATATATATATATATATATATATATATATATATATATATATA